>MNCI01014110.1:251004-287223 GCA_015680685.1 Gnetum montanum
GCCTGTTTGAATTTCTTAAAAGTGTCCAACTTCTCCTGATTGATGTTCTGAGATTAAGGGGTGGAAGTTGGCGATGCTCATATTCCAATATATCTATGCCTTCTTTATGGGCATGAGTTATTCCCTTGGATCATTCCATGCATGTTGGTCGGTTGCTCTTTCAATTAGCTATCAACCATGGGGTGTCCACTTGTTGTGTGGTTGCTACATATAGGCACCTGTGTCTCAAAGTTTCTAGGGCACACTGGTTACATGTAGGAGATGCTGAGCATTCCTCCCTATCATCACCTGATGAGTCATTGTATGTGATGCATGGAACTTTCTTCTTCTAGATCTTTCCATAAATGTTTACCTTAGATATTTCCAAGGAAAGATTGCAAATTCCTAGGCATGCATCTATTGTGCCATGCCCTTCCCATTAGAATTGGAAAGCCCCCTTTGTTGCTGTTGACTTCTTTCACCAAGAAATCAGCTGGGTATGACCAACCACACACAGTGTTAATGATGTCCTCCACCAATCCCAAGGAAATGGTGATGGACTGGTCAACCAGCTCTATTTGAATGTTGCTCTTCTTGAGTTGGGGCCAGTTCTAGGCTTGAGACATTTCTCATGATATTAAGTTGACTCTGGAACCTGAGTCAAGAAGAGCCTTATGTGGTTCATTCCCAATGACTTGGAGGTAGATTAAGGGACTTCCAGGATCATAGAGTTTCCTGGGAAGGTGGCCTACCTTGATCCAATTTGTTACGGTATGTGTTAACATAACCGTATGCGTTGAGCTCTAGTATTGGTTTGAAGGGAGCTCCGAAGCCTTGTATGTTGGAGGAGCATGCACAGACTCAACCGCTTGTGGTTGTGAGAGCTTGTCTAGGCTTTTGGTTCTAAAGAAAGGTCTTCTCTTCTTACGGTTGTCAAAACTAGCAACGGGTTGAAGATTTACAGCTCTCATAGCATTACGTTGTTGCGGTTGAGTGGGGAGTTCCCCTTGCATTGTTGGAGCGGGTGGTATTGGAACTAACAGTGCAAGAGAGGCGGATGGATTTGGAGGATGGTATGGATGTGGAGCATCTCCTAGAGGAGAAGGAGTCCTAAAATACTCCTAAACTTGGTAGTGACATTGTGGAGTTTCATGACCCATAGAGTCACTTGGAAAAACTAGCTGCTGCACGTAGTAGCCATAAGGATCGGGTTGTCGGTAAGGGTATTGTTGTCTTGACGGTGGCATCCCCCATGACTGTGGGTGTTGCCACTACTGATGTTGCTCGATAGGTTGTGGTAGAGTTCCACTTGGATAGTACGTTAATGATTGGTGGAACTACCTTGGCTTACCTTGGGGATAAGGTAACCTTCAGGGTGCCTATCATCTGTTAAGTCTTGGGTTGAGCGCATACACCCTAGACTCTTGTAGATGTGAGATTATTGGGCAACATCCCTTAGGATGGTCATATTGGTAGATCTCACATCCACCATCATTTTCTGTATCCAAATCCACAACCTCATTGGTGATATTCATTTTTCCCTTACCCTTGTCACGTGCATGGCTTGAATCTCTCATCTTTTTCTTGTCCTTGTCACTACTTCGTTCCTTCTTAGATTCCTCTATGATTTTCAAGATAAGTTCAAGTCTACTATCTAAGGAGTCCTGTATCTAATCTACCTTAGCTACCACTTCCATTGTTAACTTCTAAAGTAGCAAGGTTTTTCTATTCACCAACTCCTCGAGTGGTGACTCATCCTCTTCATTGCAGAATCTCACTCCCTTCTTTCGGAGGGAAGGATCACAGTTGTATTCTTCTACGCTTTCTCTTTTCTATAGCTCCCCTTCTTCTTTGCCTACTTGCTCCAACAATCAATGAATTTCATGGGATCTAAGTTTTGATAATCTTCCTTGGGCATATGTCCCAAGGGTTCTCCTAGTTTCGTACCTTNCAATGGTTTCCAGCTCTAAGGATCGGTACCAACTCTCTGCTTCCTTTATGAGTATCCTAGGAAACAACTTTAATTTTTGCCACTTATTTTCAATGTTCTGCAAGGTGTAGGCATCGTGGAATGCTTGTAAATGATTCTGTGGATCATCATTGTATCCCCCCTCAAAGTGTGGGATATTATTCATGTCTAAGCACTTGATCTAGCTATCTTTTTGATCCCTTGTTGGTATTCTAATTGCCTCTGTTATATCTAGCATACTCCGGGTTGCAAGTAGGGGCTCGTCATGATCATCTCTTTCATGATGTCTATGATTTCTATGTTATTCCCTACTTTCCCTTTATTCATGCCCTTATCCTCACTCTCGACTCTCTTATCAAGGTCTCTCATCTCGCTTACCTCTATCCTCACCGTTATGCTCTTTATGACTATGTTCAGATGTGGAAGGAGAGGGTGAATGGTGTGATGAAGGGGAAGAAGAAGGAGAACCATCACCATGATGATGTTTCTTACCTTCTCTTCGGCTACTACGGCCCCGATCATGATGATGATCAGAATGCCCATCCTTGTCATGTGTCTTTGTTCCCTCAGTGAACAATTGGCATTCATAGGGATCAGAACCAGGGTTATGTATCATGGAGCATAGGTTCTGATACCCCACCTCCTCACTATCGTTAGGAGGGAAAACATCATTTGATGGAGAACCCATTATAATTGGTTCACCATCTCCAATTTCTCTTAGGATGTGCGAGACCCCTTTACCCTTCAACAATCTATAGTGGCTCTCCTACCTTGAGTCCCTTAAACATTGTGCTGTTGTGGGATGATAATCCCTTATGTCAAAATCTTCCGCAACGTATTCAGAATAGAGCTATGTCATGCCTATCTGTGCAAGAGCATGAAGAAGCATGTTAGCGACTACCCGATTCGGAGGTAACACTATGTTACCTTGCAAGTCTCTCCAGCGCAGTTGTTCATCCTGATGGAGGATAAAAGTGAAATCGGGTATATACACATCAGGATGAGTATATACCACCTGATACTGTTGAGGAATTGGCAGATTTTGGTTATGTGTTTTAGACTGCTGACTATTTCTTGTATGATCCCTAGGTGGTGAATTACTCTTATGAGAAGAAGAAGAAGACATTATGTCTTATTCAGTGTGCTGATTAACCGTTATATAATTTTTTGTTTAATTAACCCTAAGGGTTCATTTAAGCTACCAATGATGTGGATAATTTCCTATGTTCTACTTAGCGCACAAACACTTAGTCCCCAACAACAGCGCCAATGATGAGTGGCGAGGTACCCCTACACTCAACCATACGAATACAAGCATAGCACACACGATCCGATCAAACTCCACAGACTAAGTGCCTACACACCTTATGCAACACTTAAGGTTAATCATTCGTTGTTTTCCCAGACTTACTTGTATTTTTCACAGTTGTATGGTTAAGTAAGTCTGAGGTATGTGATTTTTAGCTTTTCTGTTTTATCTCCTATGCTAACGAGGTGAAGGGTGAAGAGACTAATTAACTAACTTTAACTAACTAACTAAGTGTTAATTAACCTAGCATTAGCATCCATTCCCACTTACCATTCACACCCTGAACCAATGCAACCTTGGTTACCAAACGCTATTTGTTGTTGGGATTACCAAGCGTAACGCACGTGCTTGAAGCAGTCGTATTGAATGCACTTAACTATGGGAGAAGGGTTGAGAGAGATTTAATAACTAATAAAGCATTTAAATGATGAATGATAAATAACAATAAATAAAGTCCTAATTAGCCTAATACATGCACTGCAAGGTTTATCCAAGAAGTTCGTCTTTATTTTCGTACACAAACTTTTGTTTAGGTACAATATTTGCTTGAATAAAGATTCATTAACTTTGGAGCTCCTACTATGGGCACATGCAAATTATTCTATATCTGGAGAGGTAAAACTACGATAGTTTTGCTACAGTCTAGGCCTAGAATGAGAAATAAGGGAGAGCTGCCTCTTATTTATAGATTTGACGATGCATTGCGTATCATGTACGCAATATCGCAGGGGAAGACGCGATATCATGTACGCGATATCGCGGGGGATGCGATATCGTGGCAGATGCAATATCGCGTACACGATATCATGGCCCATGCAATATCACATCCCATCAGAGTTCTTCATAAAATTAGGAGTTAGATTTACATGACATCGACTTCTATATACATGACTCTCTAGTGTTGTAGTGGAGTTGATGAGTGGCGATGTACCCGTACACTCAAACATACAAATACAAGTGTTTACACACGATCCAGTCGAACTCCGTAGATGGGCTAGTTGTGGTATTTAGATAGTTTCACATTGATTTTAGTTCATTATCTTCCCACATGGACTAGTATTTACTTTGTCACGTATGGTTTAGTATGGTTTAGTCTAGAGTGAGCTATATGATGTGGTCCTAAACTAGTGCTACTCCTAGAGACAATGGAAGTAACCTTGTTTAAGCTAATTGGGAATGGGAGAAGAGAATCTAAGCTAGCCTATGTATGATGAGCATCTATCCTTAATCATCCATACACATCTTGGACCTCATGTACTACTTCTGGGATTACCAAGCACATGTTACTTAAGTACTCCTAAATACGCTACCAGGATACCAAGTAGTCACACTTAAATGCTTGTGATTAAGTTGTACTCATTCTACATTTAATAACAGGGATAGTAAATGAAGGTAAAGAAATATTAATTAAGAAAATAATAAATAACAATAACAATTAAGCAATTAAAACTAAGTCCATGCTGCAATGATGAAGTAATCTCGATCTTTATTGCCAGTCATGTGCATGTCCAAGTACATCACACTCGAATAAAGGTTCCGTACAATTACAATCATCACATTGCAGGCATGCATTGAGGGAAGAATTGAAATGAACTAAAATTGAACAAAAATACTCTACTTCTACACTTACTTACTCCCCCTTCCTATGCGCATAAATGTGTTATTTATAGGCTTACACAGGAACCACAATATCGTGTATTCGATATCATTATCTAGGTTGCAATATCACATACCCGATATTGAGGGTTCGATATCAGCATGGTCTGATATCAAGGCTCCAATATCAAGGTTCTGATATCAAGGGTTTGATATCAAGGGTCTGATATTAGCACTTGACAAACCATGATTCATTAGCAGTTTACAAGAAAGAACACATGACATGACAATTTTGATAAAAAATGAAAAATAAAATCTGGCAAGATTGCGTGTAGCCTTATGTTGTTCTAGGTAGAGGTGGCTCTTCCATTGATTTCTTCCCTTTGTCATCAAGCTTTTTAAATTGGTAATTTTTCAAGAGTTCTTGCAACTTCTCTTCTTCCATTCTTGGATTCTAGACTATCTATGCTAATGAACCAATGTTGGATGCATTTGGCACGTTCCACGAACATGGTAGTTGTAAAAACATCTAATTAGCTTTAATGTATCATGTTGCAAACTGTCATCTCTCTTCTTCAAAAGCTCTAGCCTTTTCTCTAAGTTCATGATAGTCTATTAATCTTCTAGCCATATTTACTACTACATCCTTTTGCCCTTGGTAGCTAGCCTTAACTACTTCTAGTTCTAAGTTTGCTACTTGAAGTTTCTATAGAGCATCTTTTCTATTTGCAAACTCCTTCTTGTACAAAGCATAAGTGGCTACTACTTGCTATTCTAGTTCATTTCTATGCCTACCTTCTGTTAACATGGCCAATTTAGCATAATGGAGGTTTGCTAACACCATGTATTCTTTTAAGTATTCTATCTACAAGTCTTTATTTTTCACTTCCGCTTAATAAGTCTAGGCCATTCTATCCAAGATGGATTGCCACTCAAGATTTTGTGCTACAATAGAATTTATTTTGGCCTTTTCCATTTGGATATCTTTCTCATTTATTTGCTTATCCATGCCCACTTGATCTCAGAAGTGTTCTTTGATCCTTTCATGTTTCTTAGCCTCATTTTACCATGTGTTAATTTCAATAGTTGATTTATGGTTTGTACCACCTCCATAGACAGTATTTTGTTTTCTCTTGCAATGTGGCTCATATCTTATATGACCCTCATTAGCTACTCTTTCAATTGATGGATGCTTTCTTCTAGAGTTTTTTTCTACTTTTCTATTATGGTCAACTTCATGTTGTCTGTAGTGAGTTGTTTGTTTTCTTCCTATAAGGCATCAAGTGCTTTGGCATGAGTGTATTATTAGGCTTCAGCTACTAAAGCTTTCCATATTGCCTTTTCTTTCTCATTTTCTATGTCTTTATTATTCTTAAGAAGGAAATTAATTTTCTCAATTGTGAATTATGCTATCTGATCTAGTGCTATGAACTGAGTTGGATCTCTTCTTTCTACTCTTAGGGCTACAAGGTCTTCTTGTAATTTGCAAAGCTCATTCTCAGCATGCTCTCCCTGGTCTCAACCATGATTAATTTTTTCTTGGTGGCAATTAATTTAGATTGTGTTGTAGTGATATCACTAGGAATATCAAATAGATTTTTCATAACTTATCTTATCTACAATAGTCTATCTAACACATCTTCATGTTCTATAGGAGTCATAGAGCTAACAACTACCATTTGAGCATCTTTGATTCTAGAAATATCAACTAGTGGCATAATAGGTACATTAAATGATTCTTTGATGTGATCTATGATTACTTTTAAGGCTTCCTCTACATCATGGTGTTTCATGACCACAACTGTAACTCCTTCTCTCAATTCAAGCACCACTTGGAATGATGCGGCATTCCCAAAAATATGTTGTAACCACTATGCCTCTATTCCTAACTACAATGATACTTGTCCACTAGTAGGATTGGTTGAAATGGTTAGTCTAATTTCATCATCAATAACTTTGAATAGATTGGCCTCTTCTCTACTTTCCCAACTAATATTTTCTACAATTTTTTGTAGATGACTCATTGAAGGTATGTAATCTTTCAGTGACAATTGTGGAACTTGTGGTTGTTGCTATTACTATCTTGTGGGGTGGGTAGTCTCCTCAATGCCTAGTTGTTCTTCTAATTAATCCTATTTGGGAGGCACTAGCTTGAGAATTTCAACATAGAAAGCATTTTTTGCCTTCCTTAATGCATCATTTGTATTCCCTACGATGCTAGTTTGTTTACATAACTTTTGGATAAGGCAAGGAAATGGAAGTGTTAACTTCCCTTCCTACCTCTCCTTGAACTGCCTTTGGATTTTTGTGAAGTAGAGGTGAGTGATGTTTGCATTGAATTTTTTGATTAATATTGCACTCCCTTTGGCTGCATACGTAGAGACTCGATTCAATCTCTTGGTAGGAAATAGATGATAAGTGTCAATTTTAAAATAGATATTTTTTTCTACAATCAATTCACTATATTATTTATCTTCCATGCCATATGCCCACTATAACCATAGCTTCCTAGTATCTATGTTAAATCTGGTTGATATTTGTGCCATCTTTGCTTCTTCATTGGGCACATTCAATACCTCTGCAATTGCCTTAACTGAGTAAGATACTAAGATTCCTTCAATTTTAACTATAGCATCAACTTCTTAATTTTTTCAAAATTGAAGTGTTTCTCCTAGATACCATTCTCCATTGTTTGTTAGAGTAGGCCGCAAAGGAGATCTCTAAAGCTGGGCCTTAACAACTTGTGGAACAAATTCCAAAAATGAACCAAAGTTAAGTTCCACAATGACTGTCAACATGATGGATTTTTCCTAAATAGCCTAAAGGTATTCAAGTGATACTGTAAGTTGTTGTCCTTGGATGGGCACTAGTCGAACATCCACTTCTACTTGGGAATATTGCCTTGTGGTAGGAGTTTATTGATGAATTTCAAAGGATTGTACATCCTAATCTCCTTGTTTTGCTTGTAGATTTTTCTTGCTTTCTTGTCCTCATCCACGACCACATGATCTTTTGCTTATCAATTGTGGGAGTTCTCTTGTGATTCTCTTTTTGGGGCCATCTACAATCAATCAAGGGTTTGGAATTACTAGAATATTCTCATAAATGAGCAGCAATTTGATACCTTATTCATACCCTTAGTTATATCAAGTTCTTAGTTCATTATGTTTGTAGAGTTAGAAAAATCTTCAATAACAACCCCATTAGTACTTTAAATGAGTGGTATGATTAATTAGAAGTCTTCTTAAAGAGGTTTTTGCCTTAACATGAGTAATTTACTTTAAAAAATTTTAATATGTTTCCTTAGACTTACCCATATGATGTCTTCAGGTTTTTTGCAATTTCAAACCAACCACTACCACCACCACCCGCCCCCACAATCCCCCCCATGACGTAGGTGATCACTTCAAGATCATGTGGATTTAAAAATCATGCAAATTGGGGAAATAATAAGCAATTTTTGGGTGCTATAAGTTGGAGTGTTATATCTCTTAGCTACAAAGAAAAATTGGCAACAACTTCCTTCTTATGAAATTCAAAAATGAAAAATCTTTCTAACTCCCCCATGCTATATATAGTATTTATGGGTGTGATATCATAGGTGCTTGCAATATCGTAGATATGATGTCACCATAGAAAAATCAAAATTTCTAAATGGTTTTCTCAAAAAAAATGAGCCCCATAGGATAGTTAGAAGATATGCATCATGTTGAAAGGGTATTGATATGGATATGATGCTTCAGTTATGAAAAATAAGCATTGAAAATCTATGATTAAGGAATCTTGGGCAATGAAAGTATATGAGGTATTGATGGAATGGATGAGAAAGAAAACATTTTTATGTTATTATAATGGATAGTGTGAATGATATAGAAAGTATTTATTGTTATTTATTGGAATTGGAAGGCTCAAGATGATGTGGAATTGCTTGGCAAGTATAAGATACAACATTTATACAAGTGGATCCTCCCTAAAGTAGGCTCCAACCTTTAATGCCCTTGTATAACCATGCTTAAAGTGTCCTTAGGCACTTAATGAGTTGAATGCAATGCATACCTATTTAGCAAAACCAACATATTAGTATCACCAAATTGAAAAAATAACTCTATGTTACACAAAAGCATAAGTTATTATTATTTGAATAGTGAGATGAAGTGGTTTTACAAGGGATTGCAAAAATCAAGACATGAGGTGTCTTACCATAGGCATAATGAATTCTTGTGTTTTATTACTAGTTAAAGTAATCATTAGCCTTTCTATCCAATATTCAAACCAAGTCCAGACCACATTCCAATGACATCACATCATTTCATCTTCTAGAATTATAATCATAAGACTATCAATGTTACAAGGAGTATCATCACTTAGCATATTTTCCAAGGGAGGAGTTTATTCATGCCACATTATTTTTATTTTTACATTTTTGAGAAGCCACCTACCTTTAGGCATGGATAACATGTCTTTCCAATGGGACCCCTAGAAATTTATTTTGTGCTTTTTTATTTTTTTTAACTGTGTCAAGCTTTTAAGGTAGCACTTATTTTACTCTTACTTCCATTTTTCATTAGATCTACAATGTTATAATACAACCTTAGTAACATGTTAGTACTTACAATAATAGTCCCAAAAGAATGCAGACGTCCCCTTGATGTCACACCCTTTTCATTCCACTTGGTTCTTCACTTTTCTATCTAGGCATAATTATCACAAGTTTATTCTTATTTTGATGATGGAAAGAAGATCATTCTAGCCATGGTGAGAACTTCTTATTAATGGAATAGATGGATGGATGATGTGGGCTCACTGTGCAAATAATTAGTATTTTATGACTTGATAATATAAATAAATCTTCACCTTATCAGGCTACATCTTGCCTTTATTGAAATGTGTTTTATTAATGATCAAAAAATTATTTACAAATGGTTTGAGACAAAGTGTAAAAGAAATGGAAAAGATGGTAAAAATTATGAAAAAGTATAAACAATGAAAAATGTTAAAGAATTGAAAAATATTAAAGAAAATTTGAAGATATGAGAAAGTATAAAATAATGAGAAAAATGTTAAAGAATGTGAAAAATGAAAAGAATTGTAAAATAAAAAATAGAAAAATCAATAATATGCCTACAATTTTAAATGGACACCCCCACGACTATTATGAGGATCAGGAAAATGGAAGATGGAACAACTGGAAGACTGGTGAGTAGGTTGGGTAGATTTCTTTGAGTACTCATAGTATGGTTTGACTTGTTGGACGTAGACAAGGATAAGCTTATGTGGGCTAGATGGGTGGTGAATATGTAAGGCACCAGATGGATAGGTGGCATGTACTATGTATGGTCCCTCCAAAAGTGTCTAAAATTTGGCCTTTTGGAGTAAATGACTAGGATTATAATAAAGGACCTTGTTGCCTATTGTATGGTTACATTTCTTATCTATGAATCATGCCTAAGTTTGGAATAGTACTTATGGAGTTCACTACCCATAAGTGCTACTGGTCTATTTTCATCTAAAAGATTCAAATTCATTACATGTTCTTTTTGTGCTAAACTTAAATCAAGGTCGAGTTCACTAATAGTAGCCAAAGTGTGAAGCTCTACTTGGATTGGAAGTGCCGGTAACTTTCCATAGACTAACTCATATGGGGTGTACCCTATAGCTAATTTCTAAGATGTTCTATAGTCCCATAGAGCATCATTTAATTTTGTACTTTAATCACGTCTAAACCTACTAATCGTCCTAATAAGTATTCTAGTAATTTTACAATTAGTGACTTCAGCTTGACCATTTTCTTGGGGATGATATGGTGTTACTAATTTATGGCTGACCCCAAGTTGTTGCATGAGTTTCTTAAAGGTAGCATCAGTGAAGTGAATCCCATTGTCTAATATTAGTGTTCTAGGTACTTAAAATTGATTCATCACATGTTGTTGGAAAAACCTGGTATCTATTTTTGTTGTACAATCTTTTACTGCTACTACCTTTGCCCACTTTGTGCAATAATCCATAGTCACAATAATGTATGCTTTTCCATTTGACAGCAATTGAATGGACCCCGTAAAATCAATTCCCTAGATATCAAAAGGTTCCAGTGACTGTACCTAGTGTTATGGCCCTTCATGTTTGGCTATCATTCCTCCATCTCTTTGGCAACATTCATATGATTGGGCAAAATTATGTGCATCTCTAAACAAAGTAGGCCAAAAGTAACTTGCCATTAGTAATTTAAGTATTTTTCTATGCCTTGCATAGTGGCCACCACATGGACCTTCATGGATGTCTTGTAACACTCCTTACTAGTCATGATAAGGTACACACCATCTAACAAGCCCATATACACAAATTATGTAGAGGTTGCCATTTATTTTGATGTATTTTTTAGCTTTGTGAAGGAATTCTTCATGTTGTTTTCTATTCCATTCAATAGGAAGCTCTTGTATAGTGAGATATGTTAGGTACTCTGTAGTGCATACCTATTTTGTTGAATTTATAGCCTTTGTTGTTCTAGTAAAGAGGTCCTCATCGGAAAATTGGTCTGATAAGGATTCTATGCGATTGTCTATGTCCCATTTCAACCTTGATAAATGATTAGCTACAACATTTTCTATCCCTATTTTATTAATCATTGTCATGTCAAACTCTTGAAGAATCACAAGCCATCTTATCACTCTAGGACTAAGCGTTGGCTTGTTCATTAAGAATCAAATAGCACTATGATTTGTGTGAAGATAGATATGGTAACCGAGCACATAAGGTTTAAATTTTTCAAGCACACACACCATGGCCATCAACTCCTTTTCAATTTTACTGTAGTTTAATTATGCTCTAATGATTCTCTTGCTAGTACAGTGTATGTAGTATAGTCTCTTTTGATCATCAAGTTGTGTCAATACTATGACAAGTGCATACTTGGAGGTATCAGTCATGATATGAAAAGGCCTTGACCAATTTGGGGCTTGAAGGATTGGTGTATCAACTAACTTCTATTTTAAAGTTTTGAATGTCTTTTTGCATGACTCAATCCACTCAAAAGGTTCATTCTTCTTTGTGAGTTCTACCGGTGATTTGGCTACTTTCGAGAAGTTTTCGATAAATCTTCTCTAATATCCCATATGGCCCAAAAAAGATCTTACATCTTTTACTATCTGTAGCCTTTGAGTGATATTTTGGATGACTCTGATTTTTTTAGGATCTACCTTTATACCCTTTTGGGAGATTTTGTGTCCTAGTACTATGCCTTCCTAAACCATAAGATGGCTCTTCTGCCAATTGAGCTTCAGATTCATTTCAACACATCTTTTAAGTACTTTCTCCAACTACTCTAGGGCTTGTTTGAAATCTAGCCCATATGTGGAGAAATCATCCATGAAAACATCAACACCATTACCTATCTACTTTTCAAAGATGCTTAGAACTAGTCTCTAAAAGCTTGCTAGTACATTGCACAGAACGAAAGGCATTTTTTTGTAAGCAAGCATTCCCATGGACTGGTGAACATGGTTTTTTCTTAGTCCTTTGGTGTAACATAGATTTGATTGTATCTACTCTATCCATCCATAACATTGTAGTGCTCATGTCCTAAAATTTTTTCAAGGACTTGATCAACAAAGGGTAATGAGAAATGATCCTTAAATGTGGCTGAGTTCAATACATGAAAGTTGATGTAGATGTGTCATTTTCCTTCCTTCTTTGGAAAAATTACCAAAGGGCTTACCCATTCACTATCTACAACTGGATAAATGAATTCTACCTTTAGAAAATTCTCCAATTCTTGCTTAACTACCTTCTTGAGTTTACAATTAAGTCTTCATTGAGGTTGGCTTTTTGGTTAGTGTAGATCTAGTATTGGCAAATTCATGGATCAATTCTTGTGATCTTATCATAAGACCATGTGAATGTTGTAGGCCATCTATTGAGCACTTTTAGTGTTTCCCTTTATGTTCCTTTTCTAGGTTGATGTTGATAATTACCAGCTTCTTGTTGTTCAAAAATGCATATTCCAATGTTGTCAATAGGACCTTCAATTCCAACGGTTCTAGTTCTATTATGTTTAGGATTTCCAAGTGTTCCCAATCTATTTCTTCCTTCTGATTATTCTAAAGGCAAGAGTATTTTTTTCTTAGTTGTTTCAACTTATCTATTTCTTCCATGTAGGTATTAATAATCTATTCTTCTAGTTCCATGTACTTATCAAATTGGATTTCTTCACTAGTAATCAACCACTAGGTTCCCTCTTGTTAGGTGGTTGTTGCATACAAGCAATTTTGATACAACTTGTTTCTATGCATTGATTACATGTCTTAGTCTCTTTGCACTTAATGGCCTAAATTATTTGCATGCAATTGCACCTATGATCATTGTATGTGATACATAGAATCCTTTGTCTATGTATGATTCTAGCTTCATCTTCCTTGGAAATTTCCAAGGATAAATTATAGATTCTAAGCTTAGCATTTATGGTGCTAAGACAAGCTCTTCCCATGATAATTGGGAACTCTTCCTTGTCTTTCTCCAAATTAATTACTAGAAAATCAGCAGGATAGGACCAAACACTAATGTGGGTAATCACATCATCCACTTGTAGTGGAACTATGATTGAATAGTTTGCAAGCTTTAAACAGATGTTACTTTTCTTTAGTGGTGGGAGGTTCTAGACCTGGTACATGTCTTGAGATATTAGATTTACTTTAGACCTAGAATCTAATAAATCTTTTCATGGTTTTTGTCTTGCTATTTGGAGATAAATCAAGGAACTTCCTGGATCCATTCGTTTTTTTTTTGAAAGAGCCCCTACCTTGATCCAATGGGTTATAGTTTATGTAAGCATGATAGTTGTGATGCTTGGACTTGATGAAGTTGGAAGCTTATCACATTGGAAAGGATTCAATGTGGATGGGATGGAATTAGATGTGTTTCCCATCCATTGAGTCTTTTCTAGACTTGTTCTAAAGAATGGTTATTTCTTGGGTTGAGACTCATAAGTAACCTTCCTCTAATGTGTATTAACTACCCTTGTAGCACTTTTTGGCTGGGGTTGTGATGGAAATTTCCCCTACATAATAGGAGGTGGCACTAGTGGCATAGGACTAAAGTATTGAGCAGAAGGTCTAGCTATTAGTGGATGCATGTATAAGTTGGAATCAATCCTTAGCAGCATCAATCAATGGTATTTCGCTGAATAACACTGTGGGGTTTGAACTGTTGCACGATCAAGCAACATTGGATGTTTGACATAGCATCCATAAGGATCAAGTTGTTGATATGGATATTTTTGGCATGGAGGTGGCATGGTCCATGATTGTGGTTGCTACCACTATTGATTGTAGTGCTCCTATGGTTGTAGCAAGGCTCCACTAAGATAGTACATCAGTTGAGGTTGTCGTCTATAGTTACCTTAAGGATAAGGTAACTGTTTGGGCATTTTCTTTTGATGAAATTATGGGTTAAGTACATATGCCCTAGTTTCTTGCAAATGTATCATGACTGGACAACTTTCATCATCTATGGAGCTGGTGTTTGAGTACCTAGCTACTAAAGCAAATTTTCCCTCTTATCCAAATTCCTTCTTTTTCTTTTTGTCTTTTCCTCTATTGAGTGCTTGTTTTTCTTTCTCCTCCACAATCTTTAGTGCTATTGTACATCGTTCTTCTACCAAATCCCATATTTTCACTACCTATGCTACTACATCAAAAATTGATTTCTAAATTGGTAGCATCTCTTTCATAATGACTTGATCCAAGGCTTCTTCCTCTTGGGTATCATAAAACTATGCATCTCTTTTCTAGATTGATGAATCCTTGTTGTATTCTTTAGCTAATTCCCTTCTTCTAATTTCTCCTTCTTCTTTTGGGACTTGATTAATAATTTTTGAATCCAATGGGTGATTAATTCTTATAGTCTTCCTTAGGCATAAACCCCAAGGGTCTCTCTTGTTTTGCTTCTCACCCCATCTATGATGTGTCTTAGATGTTCCTTTGATGAAAATCCATGGCCTAGACATCTACATAATAGTGAATAATATCTACCCATTACTGAATCAAGGATCTAGTGAGTCCCTTATTTCTAGTTCTAGATTTTCTTTCTTAGGTTCAGAACTCGTGAATATGTTTGATATTTATCATTGAAAATCTCAAGAATGGTACTCTAGCATCTAATGGATACATGTTCCAATGACTATAACAGTTTTCTACTTCCTTCACAAGTGTTCTAGAAAATAGCTTTAATTTTTGCCAATCAACCTCTATGTTTTGAAGGACATAGGCATTGTGGAATGCTTGGAGGTAATGTTGAGGATTAGCATTATGACCTCCTTCAAATCAAAGCATGTTATTCATACCTAGCCATTTGATTTAGTTGCCTCTCATGTTCCTAGTTGGTATGTAAACTTCTTCCTGAATGTTGATCATGTTTCAGGTTACCATAAGGGGTTCATCATCATGATCAAGTTCATAAGCTTTGTGGTAGTAGTGACCCCTTCTATGCTTGTATCTCTCTTGATCCTCTTTTCTTATTTCTATGCCTTCTTCTTTCATAGTCTTCATCTTTTGAATCAGAATACCTTGAGTATCAATCATGATGACCATGAGCTCTTCTCTTTCCCTATCAAAGTCTTGATACTTGTATTGTCTCCTATCATATTCCTCTAATAAGCATGATGAGGCAAAGGAGGTAGTAAGAGAACGGTGCTAGCTAGTTCTCTTTCATGACTCTAGTGAGTTTTCATATAGGACCTAGCAAGATCCCTTGGCCTAGAGTCCCTATGTATCTTGAGTCAGCAGCCTCCCCCTTGTGTAGCTCTACCAGGATAGAGTGAAGTTGTACTTTGATACGTTTCTCTAGTTTGATGAAAGGTGTCTTTGATGGCTCCTCATGGTTCTGGTGGAGTTGTTCTAAAATAAACTAATTAGCATTAACCTCTTCTATGATAACAAATGTGTTAGTTTGCTTCCCTTTGGTATGAACATGTTTAATTTCCATAATAGCATCCCTCTTCATCTACTCCCTTGTAGGTTCATATAATCTAGTCATGTCTGGAGTCACATGATACCCTTCTTGAATCTGGTCCAAGTGCATTCCTCTTAGAGCATTTTGCAGCATGTTTAGTGCTACACATTTTGGAGGTAGGACTATGTTGCCTTGTATGTCTCTCCACCTCACTTGTCTATCCTAATGGAATATGAAGGTGAAGTTTGGATGGTATGGATCAATGTGAGCATAAGTAATACATGTCTACATTGGTATTCCCTAGTCTTCTTCATTAGCAATTCTGTCACTACTCCTTCTTGTTTCCTTGGTAGGCGATAATTGATCATTATGTGAAGTCATGTTATCATTTTCTGATGGTTTATGTTAAGTGTGCTTTATATTAAGGTTGTAAAGATTAGAGTTAGGTTCTGATACAATGAAATTTGGAGAATTAATTACTTAGTATAACATTGAATTATCCTCAACAATAGCACCAATGATGAGTGGTGGAGTACCCAACACCTAAACATATGAGATACAAGTGTTCACATGCAATCCTAGTCAAACTCCATAGATAAGGTAATGTGATAATACTAGTAATTAGTTAGCATTCGCAATCATTGTCTTCCCATGTGAGTTAGTAAAATCAATGCGTATGGTTTAACTCATGGTGAGGTATATAATATTGATGTTGTGTTGGCCATTATGCTCCTAATAAACATGAAGTGGAAGTAAAGGTTTCTAAATCTAAGTTATAGTAAAACAAATCTAAACTAGCCTATGTGATGAGTAGCCGATCTTGATCTTCCAATCACATCTTGGACTTTGTGCAACTACTCCTAGGATTACCAAGTACATCACTACTAGGCATACCAAGTGATAGTACTACTAGGTTACCAAGCAATTACACTTACGTGCTTGAGATTAGTCGTACTCAGTCTGCTTAATGACATTAAAAGTAAATTGTAAGGAATGGTAAACATTAACTATGAAAATAGTAAACAGTAAACTAATTAGAAGTAGAAATAAGACTAAGTGTTTCTGCAATGATGTAGAGTAATCTTAATCTTTATTGTTGATTATGAAATGCATCCAAGTACATCACACTTGAATAAAGATTCCATTCAATTACAAAACATCACACTATAGGCACACATTGCTAAGTACTGAATTTAAGAAAACAAACTAAAAGAGTTCTATTACTAGGCTAACAAATCTACTATGGATCTGTGCACCTAAGTGCTACTTATATAGGCTGGCATGCATCCTCTGATCTCATTTATAAAATAATGTATGTCGAGATACCATAATGTATGCTAAGATATGATAAAATATCTATGACATTGTAGATATAACATCATAACTACATGATGAATTATGATTTTATGGGCCTTGATGTCAAATACATGACATCAGAGTCCCGATGTTGAGGCTAATAAGTGACATTGGATACCTAACGTTGCGTCATCTGAACCTTGCTTGTAAATATTACACTTGGGCTTCCAGATGAGACAGCTTAGATCTTAGAAATAGTTGCTTTTTAGTTTCTTTTCTTTTAATTCTATTATTCCCAATGCATGCTCGTAGTGTGATGTTTGTAATCCTACGGCACCTTTGTTCGAGTGTGACATACTTGGACATGTTACATGACTAGTGTAACAATCAAAAACATCGGTAGCTGGAATCACTGAGGGGTCAATGGATGCATAGCCTTAACCCTACCTCTGTGTGAGGGCCTTGCTAGAAATAGAGGTGAAGCACCCTAAATGGTCTTGTTGATTGAATAGGAACTTTGCTGGCTGCAATCAGGGCAATGGGTGCAACCAAGGGGTGGCATAGTCAGCCAAAATGCAAATCTAAGTGATGTGAAATGGTGCTAAGTGTCAAAGCAGTGTTTCACAATGCTAAGTGTAGAGTGTAACAATGGAATAAGGTAAGTGTAGCCAATGTTTTCAACCAAAACGAGGGTGTCAACCCATGGATACTACCACCTAAGCATAGTACAACATGATGACGTGTGAAAAAAATGTGAAAATATGCAAGAAAAATGTAATGAAATGCTAGAAATAAGAGAGAGAAATGGAACACCACCCTAAATGGGAGCATAGTTAATTCGAAAAGGATCTCAAAAGGTACATAGTGTACAATAGGCACAGTGAGAGTGTAGTCATAGTCTCAGTGGTGTCGAGTTGTGAAGTCTAGCACTTACCATGATGAACCATGTGTATCGAGTTGGCTACCATGATGTATCATGTGGCATTCTACAGGGCTGCAATGGGGCTATAGTATACCATGTGGTGCAACTCTACTTCTCTGCTGATGTGCTGTGCTCTAGGTCTCGTTCACCCATGGAACTAAGTGCCAAGATGTCAAAATGCCAAATGCCAAATGAAAGTGCCAACTGCCTAACCAGTGAAAAATGGAAACATTGGGGCACAAGGATATTTATAGGGGTAGGGTTAGTCCAAAATGTGGATTAGGTTTCACATGGTAGTGCAGTAGGTGGTACCATAAGAAAAATTTAGAAAATTTTCTAAGTCTATAGTTGACCAAAAAAAGTTCAAAAATTTTCTAACTCTAGCTACTATGCTTGTCCTATGTTACATGTGGGACATAGGACACTGGCTGCTACACTCATCCCATATTACATGCAATACATGGGACACTCCTTGGGGATAGGACATAGCATAGACACTTAGAAGAATTTGGTAAAAATTGCAGTTCTTGTTCTTACTACACTAGCTATGCTCTAGAGCATAGTGGGAGGGGTAGCCTCAGGAGTTAGAAAATCTACCAAATACCTCTTCCATGTTGAGCTAGCTTGACAATTTCTAGCTTGACACTTAGGCAAAACTAGCCATTGAGGTGCTGGCTACACTCTAGAGTATAGTAGGGACAATGGGAGTGTAGCACAACACTTAGAAAATTTTTGCAAAACTAGCCATTTGTATGTTGGTTACGCTTGCTACAAGCATAACAACTATAATGTCAAGCATAGCAGCTATAGTGTAGAGCATAACTACAATGTTAGGCATAGCACAATACTTAGAAAAATTTTTGCAACATCCTACACTCGTCCCATGTTACACATGAGACATGTAACTTAGCAATTAGAAAAATTTTTGCAAAACTGGTGCCCTATGCTGGCTATACTCTAGAGTGTAATAGGAGAAATGGGAGCATAGTACAATACTTAGAAAAATTTTTGCAACTTGCTACACTTATCCCATGTTACATTTGGGATGTGTAACTTAGCAGTTAGAAAACATTTTACAAAACTGGTGTCCCATGCTAGCTACACTAGGGAGCGTAGCACCAACACTTAAAAAATTTTGCTAAGTTTTGATACTTAGAAAAATTTGCAAAAAGTACCATCATTCTAACACTTAGAAAAATTTGTAGTTGAGATGTCAAGACCCAAAATTTTGTGGTGTTTCAATAGCCCCTCTTTGTTGACATCTACAGGAGTGGCCTGAGAGACATCGACAAAGAATTGCAAAACACCATAGCAAATGTGGCACCAACATTGCTCATCAGTACCTAATCAAGTGTCATTTTACCATACTCAAGAGTGTTGTGAATAAGGGTATGATGGGGCAAAGTGTGTAGGAAATGTGCTAAGGAGATGAAATGCAAGAAGAGGAAATAAAATGTAAATAGTGTGTCTTAATGCAAGATGCAAATTCAGCATAGATGACAATGACCATGGCATGAAGTGGCTTGCCCCTAAAACATTGATCTCTTGTTGGAGTGCTCATGAGAGAGTCAAAGTCAATTCAAGGCTAGGCCAATTGCAAAACTGCAATGCTATCAATTTTCTTGGGAATGTGCTCTTCCTCATTTTTTTTCTTTTCTTTATTTTTTCATACTTTTCTTTTTTTTTTTCTTTCTTTCTTTTTTTTTTCTCTCTCTCTCTCTTTTCTCTTTTTTTTTCTTTGCTGTGAGGTGAACCTCCATTGGGTTTAGCTTACTACTGAATGCTAGCTACAAGTTGGCTATTGAGTAGATGTGCTTTCTTTTGGTGTAGCTACATCATGTCTCTAGGATAAGTGTTTCCTCCCAGGGATGAGTTGCATTACATCTTTTTGGGCTTTAACCAGTCAACAAAGGCTCTCCATCGGATGAGTTGCATTACATCCACCATGGGTTCTATGGTCGACATGAAAAGAATGCTAGATGCATCACAGTGTGTATGCATCAAAGGGATGTGCAATCATGAGTATGTTGAGGATGAGAGGCTATTGGGATGAAGGAGTGGGTGTACATGGACTTTAATGGGATGAGGGGGATGTGCACTCTTAAATGGCTTAACTAGTCCAATCATGCACATCGAAGCGATGTGGCGATTTGCTACTATGATGAGATGCATATCTGAATGAATGCCTCTGAGGCTTCATCCTATAAACACAACTCCAAGAAGACAAGAAAACCACACAACATGAAATGCAAGTGCAAATGTTGGATCTAAAGATGTTGCAAGTGCTAGATGTGAAGATGTTACAAATGCATCAAATGTTGTGCCAACTGCAAGTGCTCAAGAAGTTATTGAAAGTGCCAGAGCGATGATGCTGTGGTCCTCTAAAGATCACACTAATGGCAGGTGCTCCAAAAGATCAGTATAATGGTGGGAGGCAATGATGTTATGAGTTCCCCAAGGATCTCACCAATGGCAAGCACTCCAACAAATCAGCAACATGCCAGTTTAAAGTCCTGGCAAACGATGAACCCAATTTAAGATCTTGGCAGACCATGACGTGCTAGTTTATAGTCCTAGCAGATTGTTGGATGCTAGTTTAATGTTGTAGTGAATGGGCTATTGTGCTAGTTTAACGTCATGACCCAAGGACAAGCTGTGGATTCAAGTTTAACATCACAACCCAAGGACATTCTATGCTAGTTTATAGTCATAGTGAACTATCTGTGCTAGCTTTTTTTGTCATGGTAGAAAAGTGCTTACCTTACTTATGTGAGGTGCAATGTTGCATGTGTAGTCATGCTATTTTCCTACAAGATCCTACAAAAAAAAATTAGAAAAAAAACATCAAGTGGAAACTTTGTAACAAAGTTAAAATGCACAAATGAAAGGAAGGCAATGCAAAAAGCAATAGTTTTAGGTTGCTCAAGGCCATGGGCTAGTTTAAGGCCTTTTTAGACCATGTGTTTTTGTAGTTTTATGTTTTTTTTTTATTTTTATATTTTTTAATGTTTTTCAAATGCAATGCATAAGCTAAATGGATGGATGTGTAAACAAAGAAAAAATGTGTAAATAAAACAAAATGCGTGATCTAAGTAAGCAAGAAAAATGTAAATGCATAGGCTAGTGTGATGCAAAAAAAAAAAGTCAAAAATGCATGGCAAGTGGAGGCAAGGGGTAAGCAAATGCTTAGCAGGTTTCTAGCCAAAGGAAATTCTTGGTCACATAGTTGCTTCCTAACCGAGTGTGGATTAAGAGGTGCACAAGGCTTAGGATCCTCTAGGAGGCTATTGGCTTCAACCACTCATTCAAGTGTGTCAGCCTTATGCATTACATTGGTTGCTATAGGTGTACCACCAAGAAACTCCACCTCCAACACTTGCACCATGTCTATGTTGTGGGTAGCCGAACGGGGGATGTTATCACCATGGATGATAACTTGACCACCTTCATATGGAAGGTGGACTTCTTGGTGGATAGGAGAGGAGATGGCCCATAGTTGGGCTAGCCAAGGCCTGTCCAAGATCAGGTTGAAGCCTAGCATCTCCTCTATGATAGTGAAATTTGCACTAGTGGGGAATCGCTCTCCTTCCACAAAGGCTAAGTTGATTTCACCCTTGATGGTGATGCATGTTTTGTTGAAGAATTTTAGACACATGGTTTTGGTTGGCTTGATTTCATCTGCCAGGCCTAGCTTGTTAATGACAAAGCATAGGACTACATTTCTTGTTGCACCATCATCGACATGCACTCTACAGATCATGCACTATCCAACACATATGCTAATGGATAGTGGAGTTGTAGTGACCTCCCCTCATTCAAATTTGACCTTGACTACACCATCGAGGAACACTAGGGATGTTGAACTTAATTCTTGTGATGGAGGGGGCAACATCATTGCATGGATGGATGTCTCATTAGTAGATATGTCTTCCATAATAGGAATGGAGGTCAACATCTAGGCCAACACTTGGCAGTGATCAAATGAGATCATGACCAGGTTGTACAAGCTCAATGTTATGTTCTTTTGCTTGAGCATTTGTTTCACTTGGATTAGTGTAGCTATAAATTCCTTGTCATCAACCGTTGTGTTGGCCTTGACTTCCTCGATGTAGCTTGAAAGATGGATCTCTTGCAAAGGGGACTTGGGCTTGGTTTGCTTGGCCTACTTGGGGGCAAGGTCCCCTATGTTTAGTGGTTTCATACTAGTTGTGGCATTTTCTTTAGCCATGGGGGTTGCGAGGCATTCATTTTTCCTCTTACATTCCCATTTGGTAGGCCTACCCAAGTTGCTAGTGGAATCAGACCCTAAAGGAGGAGGGACCGAGACGTTTCCCACTGTTGGGCTTCGGGTAGGTGAGGGGCCATCATGTTGTGGCACCCTTATGACAAATAGTGGTTTAGGAGTTGTTGTGGGGCCAACTTATTATGGCACCTTGATGGAAAAAGTTTGCTTAGCAGTTGTTCTTGCTGCATCATGCCAATTTAACGTCTTAGTAGACAATTACTATGGGACCTTAACCACAAAGGGTGTTGTGGGTGCCTGAGGTGGCACTTTGATAACAAATGGGGGCCTCTTACTTGTGGAGGCCAAGTGGATCCTTTCCTTATTAGGAGGCATGCAGATCACAAAAGGTTATTGCATAGGTTTAGACTTGCCACCTATGTTGATGGAGTTTATGACATAGAAGGCATCATCTTGTTGGATTGGCTGACTAAGTTGAGTACCAATTGGCCCCATTTTATCATTCTTTGTAGGTTGTCCTGCAAATTATAATAGTTGTTCGTGCTATGACCAAATAGTTAGTGGTAATGACAATATTAGTCCAATTGGAAATGTTGTGGAACTGAGGGCTCATTCAGTACTGTTAAGGTAGGGTTCCTTAGTAGTTCATAGTACCTATCATGTTTTTGATGGGCAATCTCTTATATGTGTTTGTATTAGATTTTCCTAGCTTTCAAGAGTTGCTCCAATAATTCAGAGGGTTCCATCGGTAGCGATGTATACTTTGAGTAATCCTTGCATCCAAAGTTGGGCCTCAAGATGGCCCTTGCCAATGTAGGTGAGTTGGCACTAGAGTTGGCAACTTTGTGAGCTAGGGCCTTGGGCTACTTAGCTATTGGACCCCAGTTGGTTGCTTTTGTACTTGCGGCCACTATTTTCACTATTGTGTTTTTCTTGTACATAGGTTGGTTTCTATAGGCCATGTAGGCTGGGTCATTGCTAGCTTGCATTACCTCTTCTATGCCTTTCATTTAGGCAAAGGCTTGGCTAAGAGACTTTGGGGCTAGGTAATATAATTTGGACTTGTTAAAGTTATTCACTGCATCCTTGAAGATGACCAGTAGGTGTGTTTCTACTATGGGTTCACGCATTTCACTCAATGCAACATTCCAACATTGGAGAAATTTTGGCACGGGCTCTAGGAACCCTTGCTTGACCTACATGAGCTGGTTGATGGTTGTTTTAGGCTTTAAGTTCTACTTGAAGTATGTCACAATATAGCTTATGAGATCCTCCAAAATATATATTGAGGCCTTAGGTAGTGCATGATACTAGTCTAAGGCCTTGCCAGTAAGTGACATGGGGAACATGTGCATGATGGCATGTGGCCAGGCTTGAAGGAGCTAGCACTTAGATCAAAATGTGAAAGTATGCATTGGTGTACCCTTCACCATTGTACTTAGTGAGTTGAGGCAATGGGAACCTAGTTGGAAGAGTTAAAGGTGGTATTGTAGGGCTTATGGGATTATCTTGGTAGAAGTCCACCACCTTGACAATGTTAGAGGAGCTAGCCTTGAGTTGGTTGATCTCCTCTGTCAAGCCTTGGATTAGCTGAAATGCCTAATCCAAGCTTGGGGATGTGTCAATCAGTTGCATTGGCTGGGCTTGCATTTGTCATATGGAATAGGGTTGGATTATTAGTTGTGAAGTTTGCCAATTTAACATCATAGCAGACAGTTGTTGCTAGTTTAACGTCATAGCAAATAATCATTTCCAGCTTAATGTTGTAGCAGATGGGTTTAGTTGATGCATTAGCTTAGTGATGGCCATGGTGACCGAGGTGGGCTGCACACAAGTGGGTTAGATGGACGTTGTGGGCACCAATGACACAAGCAAGATGTAGGATGCTTGAGTCATCTAGGACTAGGAGGTGGCCCCTGCATGAGCATAGGGTTGGGAAAATGTAGCAGTTGCTTGCAAGGAAGGATAAATTGGCATGGTCACCATCTCAGAGAGGACAGGTGGTCTGAACCAAGGAGGGACCATACTAGGGAGCAGTTGTTGGAAGACAGTGTAGAGGGGGCTCTCACATTCCAAGAGGGCCTTGAACTCATCTTCTTCCTCTTGTGAGGCTTCCTCATAGGTTATCTTTGCATCATACTTGTTTGCATGGATGAGTTGAACAACAACTGGTGGTAGGACTCCATGAGTGGAATTATATCAAACAAGGTAGGGTTGTACTCTCATCCATCCCAATGGACTTTGTTCATAATCTTGTTTTTCCTCAAGGTTAAGGTGATCCACTAGTAATCCTACTTGGATTTTGGCACAAATAGAATTGTATTGTTCATGGCTTAGTGCAACACACTTTGGGTGGATTTTAATGTCAAATGTATTAGACACTAATGTAGAAGGTTGATCTAGATTCATGTTCATAGATTGGATTGTGAGAGTTGTTGTTTGCAAAAAATGAATAACTCTAAAAACTACAGAAAAATGACTAAGCCTACCGATAGCAGAAAAATGGCTAAGTATAAAAATGGAAAAGTGTAAAAATGTAGAAAAATGGCTAAGTATGAAAACTACAAAAAATTGACTAAGTGTAAAATTGTAGAAATTTTGGCTAAGTATGAAAATACAAAAAAAATGCTAAGTATGAAAGTTGTTGAAAACGGCTAACTCTGGTGCTACGCTCGCTATGTTGGAGCTTGCCACACTTGCTACATTGGAGCTTGCTATGCTCTAAGAACTTGTTATGCTCTCTAGAGCATCCAGAGTTTTAGTTAAGTGTCAATCAAAAAATGCAAAAGGAAATGGCAAGGCCCTCCTTTTAGTGCCAAAAACTATAACGACAGAAAACATTAGCGACTGGAATCACTAAGGGATCAATGAATGTACAACCTTAACCTTACCTCCGCATGAGGGCCTTAATGGAAATAGAGGTAGAGTGCCTTAAATGATCTTGTTAATTGAATAGAAACTTTGTTGGTTGCAACCAAGGTGGTTGGTGCATCCAGGGGATGGCGTGGTTAGCCAAAATGCAAATTGGAGTGATGTGAAACAGTACTAAGTGTCACAACAGTGTTTCATGATGCTAAGTGTAGAGCGTAGCAATGGAATAGGATGAGCGTAGCTAAGATTTTTGACAAAAACAAGGGTGTCAACCCATGGAGACTACCGCTTGAGTGTAGTACAACGTGACAATGCGTGAAAAAAATGTCAAAAGATGCAAGAAAAATGCAATGAAATGCTAAAATAGGAGAGAGAAATGGAACACTACCTCAAATGGGAGCATACTTAATTCTCAAAGGGTCTCAAAAGGTACACTATGTGTAACAGGCATAGTTGAAGCACAGTCACAATCTTGGTGATGTCGGGTTGTGAAGTCTAGCACTTGCCGTGATGAACCTTGCCTGTTGGGTTGGCTATCGTGGTGTAATGTGTGGTTTTTTGTAGGGCTATAATGGGGCTATGATGTACCATGCAATGCAAAAATACCTCTCTACTAGTGTGGTGTGCTCTGGGTCTCATTCGCTCATGGAGCTAAGTGCTAAGATGCCAAATGCCAAATGAAAGTGTCAACTACCCAATCAATGAAAACTGGAAGCCCCGCCCCCCACACACCCCCCCCCCCCCCCGCTAAAACATTAGGGAACATGGGGTATTTATAGGGCTAGGGTTAGCCAAAAATGTGGATTGGGTGCCACGTGGTAGTGTAGTAGGTAGGACCATAAGAAAAATTCAAAAATATTTCTAAGTCCAGAGGTGACCAAAAAAAGTTCAAAAATTTTCTAACTCTAGTCACTACGCTTGTCCCATGTTATGTGCAGGGCACGGGACATTGGCTACTATGTTTATCTCATGTTACATGCAGGACATAGAATGCTCCCTAGGGACAAGGTGTAGCATGGACACTTAGAAGAATCTAGTAAAAATTACAGTCCTTGTTCTTGCTATGCTCTAGAGCGTAGTGGAAGGGGTAGCCTCATGGGTTAGAAAATCTCTCAAATGCCTCTTCCATGCTAAGCTAACTTGACAGTTTCTAGCTTGACACTTAGGCAAAACTAGCCATTGAGTTGCTAGCTACACTTTAGAATGTAGTAGGGACAATGAAAGCATAGCACAACACTTAGAAAAATTTTGCAAAATTTTCCATTTGTGTGTTGGTTATGCTTGCTACGAGTGTAATAGCTACAATGTCAAGCATAGTTGCTACAGTGCAGAGCATAACAGCTACAGTTTCGAGCATAACAACTATAGTGCAGAGTGTAACAACTACAATGTCAAGCGTAATAGCTACAGTGTCAAGCATAACAACTATAGTACAGAGTGTAATAGCTACAATTTCAAGCATAGCACAACACTTAGAAAAATTTTTGCAGCTTCCTACACGCGTCCCATGTTACGTGTGGGATGTGTAACTTAGCAATTAGAAAAAATTTTGCAAAACAAGTGTCCTATGCTGCCTATGCTCTAGAGTGTAGTAGGGGAAATGGGAGCATAGCACAACACTTAGAAAATTTTTTGCAACTTGCTACACTCATCTCATGTTACGTGTGGGATGTGTAACTCAATAGTTAGAAAACATTTTGCAAAACTGGTGTCCCATGCTAGTTACATTGGCTATGCTAGGGAGCGTAGCACCAAAACTTAGAAAAAATTGCTAAGTTTTGACACTTAGAAAAATTTACAAAAAGTTCCATCATTCTGACACTCAAAACAATTTACAGTCGAGATGCCGAGGCCCAAAATTTTGTGGTGTTTCAATTGGGAATAAAGATCAAGATTACTTCCATCATTACAGCATCCACTTAGATAATTATTTATTTTAATTATTAATTATTTACTATTTTATTTAGTTAATTATTTTCATTTATTATTATTTACTATTTCTATTATTAAGAAAAATGAGTACGCCTTAATCATGAGTGTTTAGGTGGAAGTACTTGGTAACCCAAAAGTGTATTGTTTGGTACACCCAATGACATATGCTTGGCCATCCCAAAAGTAGTCTCATGAAGTCCAAGACATATACAGACAATTAAGGGTGGATACTCATCACACATAGGCTAGTTAGATTTTACTTTCCATTTCCATTATTTTAATTACTTTATCTTTTTATCGTCATCAAGAGTAGCATAAAATTAGGGACAACATCATATGCCTCACTTTGAACTAAACCATACATGATAAAGCTACCACTATCCAAGTGGGAAGATAGCAAACTATGATCAAGGCATAACAATATAGATGCCACAACTAGTCCCATCCATGGAATTCAACCAAATCATGTGTGAATACTTTTGATTCATATGGTTGAGTGTAGGGGTACCTCGCTGCTCATCATTGGTGTTGTTGCTAGGGATGGTGCTAGTTATCTAGATTAGTTATATTATACAAGATCATTGTAAAAGGTCTTAAAGATATATCTTTCAAAAACTATTAAATCACACACACCAAGAACAATGTATCTCTCACACGGAAGTGACTATGCACTATATAGCAAACACATTCATTAGAGAACTAGCAAGATATTCGATGAAGAAGATTGGAGTGATCAACATTATGTAGGGGTTTCTTATGATCATGATCACCTTGATGACACCCAAAGACTACATTCACCTAAGCCAAAAAATCTTGGAGAAGATGACATAGGTCTTGAACTAGGGAAGGCCTCAAGGCCTAAGACCTCCTCAAAACCCAAAAATGATAAATCAAGGGAGCCCAAGAAATACTATAGAAGCCATGGAAATCCTTACAATTTCTCATCTTCATCTTCCTCTTTCCCTTCAACATCTAGTTCTAACAAAGATGAACATAGGTATAGAGGTAAAGCTCCACTAAAAGGTTAGACTAAAAACTAGAATCGAACCCATGGGAAAATTCAAAGAAGTCATCATGAACATAGAAATTTCCCTCACAACTCGTTTGATGACAATGAATCCTTGTTGGCCACTAAGATCCTAATGCATATCATAGAGGCCATTAAGATATCTCACAAGTACTGCAAACAAAGTCGTTTACCTAAGCTAGACATGAATAATATTCTTAAGTTTGCAAGAGGCTATGATTTAGATCTACAACATCATTTGCAAGCCTTCAATGATGCCTATTCTTTTTACAACATTGAAAGTGGATGGAAAAAGCTTAAGCTCATTCCTAGGATACTAATTGATAAAGCCTAAGTATGGTATTGATTTTTGTGACCAAATTCAATCTAGTGATGGTCTACAATGTTGGAACTTTTCAATGAGAGATATCAAACCTATAAAAGAGTTTCCAACCTAAGGAGACAAATCCAAGAGTTGAAACAAGAACAACATGAACCCTTCGACATGGCCTTAGATAGATATTATTTCTTACTAAATATATGCCCAAGCCATGGTTTCTCTAAAGAAGAGCAACTTTACCACATCATAGATGGGCTTCGTAATGAAATAAGGGTGACCCTTGGGATGTATGCCCCACGGTAATTATACAAGATTTAAGCCCATCAGATCAAAGCGATAATAGAGTGTATGGGAAAAGAACAAGGAGAGATGTGAAAATGGACGAATGTCGAGAAATCTCAATGGGGCCCAACTCTTCAATCGAAGGAGGTCCAAATTTATGATAAGAAAAATGAAACTACCTTTGATAAGGTGATTCCACAACAAACTTTTCCGACAAAGGAGTTTATTGATTATCTAGAAGCAAAATTCAATACGATGTCTAAATGGATAAATGAAAACGTCACAACCCTTATTGAAATATTCATGGAGAAGATTCTGCAACATATTCCAAGCAAAAACAATAAGCTAAGGACATAGAATCAAGAAACGATTAGGAACACTTTTTAGCAAACAAGAAAAGGGACTGACGAAAGTGATGCTAAAGACTCCACCATAGATGAAGATGATGGATGCGACCTATGCATATATGACCATCCAAAGGGCCAATACCCCATATTGTTGCATCTACAAGAGTATTGGGCAGGTGTCTTAAATCTAAAATTTGTACAAAAGCACATGCCTGAGAGATTTCCTCTCCCACAAGGTAATTATAGAGAGTTCCACAATCGATTGTACCATCCTAGGGAGACTTACCACCATCCTCAACATAGTCATCAACCATAGTGACAACAACCACAGTCGTGGGGGAGGCCACCACCAAATCAACCATACCCATCAAAACCTCATGGATATTATGTTCAACACCTTGTTTCTCCAACTAGTTTGATGTCCTCCACTTCAAATTGTGACTACCACTCTCCCAAGTACCATCAATACATGACATTCCCTAAAGGATCACCACCTCATGCCTCTTACCATCCAACTTACCCTTAATATTTTCATAATTCACCTCCTCCAATGTCATCACCAGTAACTGAAGAAGGTTTAGCACCACAGTACCAACAAAAAGTGCCAATTGTGTAGCAAATGTACATAGACATGTTGACACTAGTGGGCCCCAACTGCAACACCAAAAATGTCCCTTTTAAAGGAAAGGTCATAAGCCAAGCAAACTACGCATGGATCCACCACATCATCTGAGCCAACACAAGGCCAATCTAGTGTATCACCTTCCTTGTTTCAACCAATGTCCTCTAAGCCCACACAAGGGCCACCATTCATTTGTACTTTAATCTCATATCCAACCAATGAATCTACAAACATGGGGATACAAATGAATCCATGCATATCATCTCATACTTAAGGATGCAATAGTGGGCCATTCATCCATAATCTTAAGATGCCTCATATCTTGACCCACCATACATATAACAATTAGGTGTGTGACCAACAATTTTTCTACCCAGCCACCACACCTCCAATAGGCACCTAGTGGCTAGGACATGAAGGGTTCCCAACATTTCATACATGCATGGATCCTTTTCATCCACTTATTAACCCTAGCTATGACCAAACGTTTAGTCATGGGGGTTACCTCCCATTCTAATCTTCAGAATTTTTAAGTGCTTTTTATCTTCTTTTTTTTTACACTTTTTATCATTTTCCTATTCTTTCTACTTTTTCTAGTTGTTTTTTTAATTTTCCTTGTATGTAATCTCGCTATTGATCATGTTGCCCACTGAGGTGAGGTTTTTTCCCTATTTTGTCAAGTCATAAGGGATTGATTATTTGGAATTAAGACTATGACATCCATTCATCCATTCCATTCATAAGAGGTGCTCGCTCTAGTCATAATGGTAATCTTTTTCATCATCCAAACTCTAAATAACTTCATAATCATTGTGTCTAGATGGAAGAGTGTAGAACCAAGATGAAATGTAAAGGGTGTGAAATCAAGGGGATTTATGGATTCTCTTTGGCTACTTCTATATGTTCTATCATTTTGATGAGGTTGTAACCATATCCTTGTAGATCTAACAAAAAATGGAAGTAAGAGCAACTTTAACTAGCACTGAATGAACTTTTGCAAGTCCCACTAGAAAGACATGTACCCATGCTTGAAGGTTGGTGACTTCTCAAAATCATCAAAAAATAATAATAAACAAAAACAAAAAATAATTGTACCATAATAATGCTCCTCCCTTGGACAAAACATCAAGTGATGTTACTCCTTGCAACTTTGATAGTCTTATGGTTGTTTTTTGATGGGGTGAAACAATTTAGTGTCACTGAAGGTGGTTTGGACTTATTTTGAATCTTGAAAATGAGGACACATGGTTATCTAACCATTAATAACACACAAGGTTTCATTATGACCATGGTATGACACCTCATGTCCAATTTCTGCAATCCCTTCTTTGGTCCATTCCATCTCATTGTCTAAATGTTCATAACTTGTGGTTTTGTGTAAATGGAGTAATTATCTCAATTTGGTAGTTTTAACATGTGTGTTTTGTTTCACAGGTATGCATTGCATTCAACTCCTCTAGTGCCTACGGACATTTTAGGCATGGTTATGCAAGGGCATCATAGGCTAGAGCTTGCTTTGGAGAGAATCCACTTGTGTACCTTTTGTGACTTGTACTTGTTTAACATGACCACATCATTTTTCACCTTCCATGCACTCCATTTGTTATATTTTATTATTTCCCTTATCATGAACATACTCTATCCCATAATCAATCTCTCAACACTTTTTTTCTTACTCATTCTCGTACTTTTACCATTGAACACTTCACCTTATCCTGCTTTTAGTACCTCCAATTAATTTTTCCATTTCCCAAACTACAAAATTTAGCTTTCAACCTTCCAATCAAACCCATAGCTTTTGTTTGCATAACCTTTGGCCCCATAAAAATCGGAATTTTTGGACCTCAACGTCAAGTCTGACCCAAGGTCTCATACCCGATGTTGGGTCTAAAAAACATATATATATTGGACCCCTATGCAACATGAACTTCGTTTCTCTTATTTTTTACTAGGGTAGTTGTTGCAATTTTTTCTCTCGACTTAGAGCTCTGCACCTCCATCTTCCACTTGCAATATCTAGCTCTTTAATGCTTTGATTTCCATACTATTTGAATATATCTAAATCCAAAATGTTCAACATAGTTGTGGGGGGATGCAGGCATGCAAACTTTGTGCTGATTCATTAAAATTTTCTATTTCTCAAAAGGTATTTTAAGTGTAACAATGTTTAAAGCCATAGGAAAAACTATAGGACTTATAATGAAAAATCATTAACCATAACACTAGACATCCAATTTTTCTAACCCTCTAGCCTAAACCATTATTTTAAGCCACATATAATGAAAAAGGAACTAGTTGTGATGGGTTGTCGAAGAAGATAAACACTTCTTGAGGGATTTTTCTTGAAACTTTTCTTAACCCTACAATCATATGCATAATGAGCTTAATGAACTAAGGTTATGACTAAGGTATGAGTTGATAGATAATAAAAATCACCTTAGTAACACTTGGTTTTGATTTGATTGTAGATGGATCCAAAAAGAGGTGCTCAGGGTAAACCCTCATAGAGAGTCACTAAGCACCCATGTGGTGGCCATGGCCAGCAAGGAGAACAAGCAAAACATGCTGAATAGGAGGCCCAATCTTTCAGTATCCATCAAGAGGCCCCTACTACTAGGCAATTGGCCTAAGGTGAGGTGGTAGAAGTACTAGTTTCTGAATAGGGACAACATCTCACATTGCCCCCTGACTACCTTGCTACCATTTTGAAAAAGTCCACATTGGCCTTAGTCATTATGGAAATGAACTTTAGTCTATTTGTGGAATTCACTTCTAAAGTAGTGTGGATGCAACTCAAAGCATCCCCATTTTGGCCAATCCTATTTAATAGTGGTGACTGGTACCTTGGGGAATTCTATCAATTCTAGCACAATAAGGATGAGGGTGCCACTATGAATATTTATGGGATGAGTGTCTCTTACACAGTCAAAGATATTGTTGTAGCTCTCAACTTTCCCAATGAAGGAACCAAGGTTGCTCACCTATCCACCATATTTGACCCAAAAACGAAGAGATTGTGGCTAAAGCGGGCATACGGCAAAGAAGATAAATCATACCATAAGATGACCTTTTAAGAGAGAACTTACTTCAAGATCAAAACATACCACCTATTATCCACCAAAGGGCTCAATTGCATTTCCACTTATGCAACTAGGAAAACCACCATTTTAATGGAAAAAATTTCAATTAACTTTCCTTAGTCCTATTTCATAGAAATCCAATAGTGATTCAAAGAAATGAAGTTAGGGAGACCAACACTTCCATTTCCCTATCTGATTAGAAAGCTATGCAAGTGTGCAAGAATCTTAGGATATACTAATGATATCCTTCGGAAGGCTCAACATGCCTCTTTTGCAGAGCTCCTCAAAACCGCATCACCAAGAAAAGATTCTAGTGAGGAGCAAGAAGCTAAAAAGGAGGTAGAACCAAGAATTGAAGTGCAACAAGAACTTGAGTAGTGCCCGCAAGCACAAGCTCCACTACCACTGCCACAAGATTATAGACTGTCAATGAGCCACCTACAAAGAATCACTAAGGCTATCAGCTAGGGGAGCAAGGATGAGGCTAATCTCTTCCAAGTTATGGATGTTGACTCTTGCAGTGCATGAGGATGTACTTGATCATTTGTTGCAGACAAGTCAAGTGATAACCACTCTATTTGACATCCCCAACAATGTCACTACAACACAATCAAATCTCATCACTACAAAAGGAAAGTTGGTCATGGTTAAGGTTAAGGCAGAGCATGTAGAAGCTAAGGTGTAAAGATTGCAAGAAGAGTTGGCTACCCTATCCACTAAAGGACGTGATCCTACCCGTTTCATGACACCAAATCGACTAGAGAAGCTTTAGACAGAGGAGCTTACTAAGCTAGAAAAGGAGAGAGCAAAGGAGAGAGAAACTACAAAGTAAGCAAAGGAGATGGTGATCTAGAATGTCTCTACTACTGATGCATGAACTCATGCACATAAAAAGGCATTGACCATTGTTCAAGAAGAAAAAAGGTAACTTGCTAAAGAGAATGCCCAGTTAACCATAGTGGAGAAGCAAAATAACATTTTGTAAGAGAGGGTCCACCAATTAAGAGAACAACTGGTGAAGGTTAACCAAGATATGAGTCGATTGGCCTAAAAAAATAGAACCCTCTCTATGGAGGAGGTATGCACTATTCGTCAAAAGATAGCAATCGAGATTAGCACATGTGGCACAATGAGGCCAAGAAACATGAGAAGCTAAAAGAACACTTTTAGGACCAAGTTGGCATGTACAAGGAAATTAATGAGAAAGAAATCAAGATGGTCAAGGCCCACATCAACTCCTTGGTAGCACAAAATTCTAAATAGCGGGCCATTTTGGATAGTTATGCCATGGTCCAACAAGCAGAAGTTAAAAATAAGAACCTACAAATAGAATATTTGAAGGAATACATGGCATTTCCTAACCTTAGATATGTCAACCTTGCCATGTTAACAATAGGTCATCCTCGAAGCAAGTTGGAGAAGCAAGTGGTGACCACCTACGCACTATATGAGAAGGAGTTTGCAAATTGGAAGGATGCTTTACAAAAGTTACAAGTGGTAAACTCAAAATTAAAGGTGGTCAAAGCTAGCTACTAAGGACAAAAAGATGTAGCCTCGAACCTAGCTCAAAGATTAACAAACTATTATGAGCTAAGGGATAAAGCTAGGACCTTTAAGGAAGAACAACATCAATTTGTGGCATGGTTCATCAAGGTAAATCAAATGTTTCTACAACTACCATGTCCTTGGGATGTACCGACACCAACACACATCAACATAGCAGCCTAGATGATGCACGACCCAAGACTAAGGAGGAAAAATTGTAGGCTTTGCTCAACCATTACAAATTCTAGTGGCCTAACAACAAAGGGAAGCGAACAATGAAAGAGCCACCACCTTTGAGCACTACATGAGCCTTCCAATCTTATTTTGTCTTGTCTTGTTTTGTAATAATATGTCCCATTTTTATACTGCACCATTTTGGCATGCGAAGAGTCAGTTATTTTGTCCATTGTTGAAGTCAGTCAATAATTCCATACCTGCCCAATATTTTGTAAAGGACTTGTTTCTCATTTTTTTAACCTAAGGACAAGTTTTCATTCAATCATAAGGGTATGATGAGTTCAAGTGGGAAGACAGTAGACTAGTCCATCATACATGACAAAGCTACCACTAGTCCAAGTGAGAAGACAGTAGACTGCAATCAAGGCATAATGATTTAGATGCCACAACTAGTTCCATCCATGGAATTCAACCGGATTGTGCGTGAACACTTGTGATTCATATGGTTGAGCATAGGGGTACCTCGCCACTCATCACTATAATATTATTGACTCAAAATTTTTTGGATTTATCAAAGATGAAAAAAATCCCAAGGCTTGGACAAAGATTTGTACAAAACAATTTACATAATGAGCAAATACTAATAATTCATTCTCCAAAAATTCTTTTTTCAATTCATAGCATCACTAATACTTAACTTAGATAAGCAAAATCTCATCAAGAAGTGACCATGTAAAAGTGACAATACTCAAGAGTGCCACATGTCCCCCATTAACTGATTCCTTTGTCCCTTTTCTAGCCATTAATATGAAGTGGACAATTAACATATTAAAAATATATATAATCATGTCATAAAGCATACATCACCATCCTAGATTGAATTTTCTTGTGGTCCCATCATTTTAGCTTATTTTTAGTCACTTTTACTTTATAATCTATGAGGTTTTGTAATTTATCTTTAGCCTTTTGTCTATTTTTTACATTTCCTATAATTTATTTAGTAAAAATTATTGATACTCAATTTTTGTACATCCAACATTTACATATGTTAAGCCAACAATAACAAACAAAAACATGTCATAATTAACATGTTATAAATTAATATTTTATTTGAGTTAAAGAAAATATGGGCTCACAAGGTACTTTTTTAATTGTTTCAATATTAAAATCTCAAAATATAGGACCTAAATTAAAAAACTAATTACAAATCCATACTCATCATCATTATCATCCTAGCCTTGTCCCAACAAAATAAATTTCACTAATTATAGATCTATCCTCTAGATAAAAAATTGAGTTCGTCTAGCAAATTTGAGTGCAATGCAACAACTTTGAATGCTCAATGTATTTTAATTAAATAAATATTTAATAAAATAAAAAATTCTAATTAAACACCAAAATAAATCATGGATCCACATTATATTAATATCATATTATTATTCTAAAATAATGTTAGAGGTTTTCATCCTCATTCATCAATAAAATATATATATATTTACATAAAATAATAAATAATTAAAATTAGAAATAAATAGTAAACTTTCATATGTCACCCCAATCATAAGTCTTCATATTATCATAGAAGCATTAGCCATATCTACAAATATACATAAGTTTTAAAACAAGTTCAAGTCTAAGTATTTAATAGAGAATTATAGTCACATTTATAAATGTGAGGTACTACATGTAGCGACGGAAAACGTCGGCAGCTGGAAATACCGACCGAGGTTCCGACGTACACAGTTTTAGCCACGGATCCGCG
>MNCI01014110.1:303100-314238 GCA_015680685.1 Gnetum montanum
GCGTTGTTCTCTGTATCTCTGCTCCAAAGTGCTAAGTGCTCTAGTGTTCAGAAATATGCCTTTGCTTCTCTGATTTGCCAACCCTTGTATCTTTGTCAACTGAGGTATTTATAGGCCGCGACGCTTTGTGAAAAAGGCACAACCCTAATGACGTGGGTCCGGATATTACGGGCCCTGTTGGCATGATCATTTTAAGTCAGACTGTGACTACGCACAACACGCTTGTTTGCGTGTTGTGTGTGTGAAGAGCAGGTACATGCTGAGCGTGCTTTAATTGCTTTCAGGCTGTATTACACTCATTCGCATTGCGTTGCGTGTATGAGCGTAATCTGGTGAAAAAATAATAAGCTCAAAATTGTTTTACGCTCACTACGCAACTGCGCGTAATAAAGCGTAAATAATGTGCAACTTACGCTCACTACGTAGCGGTGCATGGTGAAGCATAAACAATGTATAAGTTACGCTCACTACGCAGCTGCACGTAATGAAGCGTAAACAATGTATACCTTACGCTCACTACGCAGCTGCGCGTAATGAAGTGTAAACAATGTGCAACTTGAATGATAACATACGTAATGGTACGCACCACCGCGTAACAAGCATAAAGACAAGTTAATCATGCGCCACGAGAAAAAGCGTCAAACTGTTGCGCTTCTCTAGGCTTTGCCTTTGACTATTTTGGAGCTTATTACACTCATTACGCTGCCGTGCGTAATAGAGCGTAAACTTGTCCTGGAACAAAGCTAATGCGCGCTCTCGCTTGAATTGCGAATCTTTGCCTGAGGCCGACTCGTAATTTTCACGGTGTTTCACTACAGAACTCCCCACTTTAGAAGATTCTCTTGAAAATCTAGAAACAAAAATGAATAAAGTTCATGCATTTCATTCTCTTTTTCCTAAGTAGCCTTATGCACTCCATGGTTTTGCCATTTAACTTAACTTGACAAACCTCTCTATTCAACAATTTGATTGTTCAACTATCAAAGATTCTCTCTGGTTGTTCCATAGTTGAAGAATCTACCTCCACTTGAATACGCTTCTAATTCAAAACATTATATGATCTACAATATATTTTCTTAACATATTTACATAAAAAAAACATTGTGCATGGGTGCCAACTAAGGCAATAAGGCCAATATATATGTCAAGAATTCAATCCTTTCCAAAATATCAAATGGTCTAATGAATCTTGGGGCTAACTTTCATCTATTTACACCTCTAATAAGTACCTTCATTGGGAAAAGTTTAAGAAAAATCTTCTCATCCACTTCAAATTCTAGGGGCCTTTGTCTCTTATCTACATAACTCATCTATCTATATGCAACTTGTTTAAGTCTTTCCCTTATAATTTTCATCTTTTGTTTCATTTCTTGACGTAATTATGGTCCAATTATAACTTTGTCTCCTAACTCACTCCATAAAATAGAAACTCTACATTTCAACCTATAGAGAACCTCCAAAGGGATCATGCTTTAGACTTATGATAACTATTTTTAAGCCATACTTAATCAAGGGTAAGTATTCCTCCCAAATTTTTAGATTAAGCTCTCAAGAGGTCTTCTAGCACTTGATTTACTATTTCACTTAACTATTTGTTTGGGGATGATAAGCATTACTTGGATTTAATTCAATTCCAAAAGTCTTTCAAGTCTCTTTCCAAAATTTAGACACGAATCTTATATCCCTATCAAAAGTTATCTTAAAAGGAATTCCATGTAGCCTAATTATGTTCTCAATATAGATTTTTGTTATCCTTTCTACACCATATATTTTCTTAAATGGAATAAAGTGTGCTAATTTAGAAAATCTATCTACAACCCTAAGAATAGAATCATTTTCTTTTTGAAACCTTAGCAACCCAATAATGAAGCCCATGTTAATTACATCTCTCTTGTATTTAGGCACATCATGAGGACATAATAAACCTATTGGATGCCTATGTTTAGCTTTGACTCATTGTCAAGTGAGACACTTGGTAACAAAGAATGCAACATCTACCTTCATTCATAGCCACCAAAATTTTGACCTCATGTTTTGATACATTTGGTTTTCACTAGGATGCCCTACTATAGGAGGATTATGAAATTTATACATGATCTTTTCTCTAAGGTTCTTGCCTTGAGAAACATATGCTCTATTCTAAACCTTAAAACTTGATCATTTCCTATAGTGAAAAATTTTGCTTCTTATTTTTCTAATAATTGATACTTAACTTTTTGATAAAAGGAATCATCAATTTATGCTTTAGCTATGATATTTAGAATTTGACCCTTGATTTTCATTATGGCCTTCAAATGTTTTCTTTTACTTAATGCATCAACTACCTTATTTTCTTTGCCTTCATGATACATAATGTCAAATTCATAGTCACTAAGGAATTCAATCCATCTTCTTTCCCATAGATTCAAATTTTGTTATGTAAAACTATACTTTATGCTTTGGTCATTAGTTCATACTTGGAAACTTGCTCCATAAAAATAGTGACACAAAATTTTAAATGCATAGACAAACGTTGCTAATTCCAAGTTAGAGTAGGTAACTCTTCTCATGAGTTTTGAGATGGCAAGACCTATAAGCAACTACCCTATCATATTACATCAAAAGACAATCTAGACCTTTCCCTAATGCATCAATGTAGATCATATAAGGCTTTCTAAAATTAGGCATAGCTATTATAAACATACTTGTAACCAATTATTTAGATTTTTCAAAAGATTCTTAACATTTTATGTCTAACTAAACTGCTTATCTTTCCTAAGAAGACTTGTTAATGGAGTTTCCACCTTTGAAAAATTAAGAAAAAAGCACCTATAGTATCCTACTATATCCAAGAAACTATGTATTTCTTTCACATTCTCTGGTATAGAGCACTCTATTATTACTTTAATCGTCTCATTTATCAACTACTATTCCACTTGGGACATTACATGTCCTAAAAATTGCACTTTCTTGGAAAAATGCAAATTGTTTAGGATTGCATATAATTCATGATATCATTGGTAAAATAATTCTAAGATGATGTTCATGTTCCTTATAATTCTTGGAGTAAATCAAAATGTCGTCTATAAATACTATCATAAATAAGTCTACCTATGGCCAAAAGATGTAATTTATTAGACTCATAAATATCCCTAGAGCATTAGAAAGGTCAAAAGGCATCATTGCAAACTCAAAATGTCTATATCTAGTTCTAAATGTTGTCTTATGAATGTATTATTCTAATTTAAGATCTATTTTGGAAGGCTTCCTCTAATTTGATGAAATAAAACATCTATCCTTGGCAAAAGATATTTGTTTTTGATGGTAGCCTTATTAAATAGCAATAATCAATGCATAACCTTAATGTACAATCCTTTTTTATTTTTACAAATAAAAATGGTGCACCCTAAGGAGATATACTAGTTCTAATAAAACTCTTTTGTAGAAGTTCTTCTAACTATAACTTTAGCTTTTCCATTTTTACTAAAGACATCCTATAAGGTGCTAAGGATATAGTTGTTGTTCCTAGGACCAACCAAGTCTATACTGAACTCAACTACTTATTGAGGGAGCATTGTTGGAGGTTCTTTGGCAACAATATCTTTGTACTCATAAACAATAGAAACATTATCTAAAGAACTTTGATAATCTTTCACAATGGTTTATTTGCAATAAACAATGAAGACTTGATTATCACTTAGAAGCTTTTTATTAATTTTCCTAGAAACAACCAAGATTCTTGCAATTCTCTTAGGTTCCCCTTGATTTTTCAATTCTTGATCATTCATCTCTAAAGTAATTATTCTTTTCTTATAATCAATAATTTCTTTATGTGAACATAACTAGTACATATCTAATTTAATGTCAAAGGCTCATAAATTTTTGATAGTTGGTTCCAACTCAAACTCTTCCCCACTTAGGAATAACATAAAACCTCAAACCTTCCTATTCACTTTGGTTTCAGGCTCATTGGCTAGCCCAATACACCTCTCTATTAGCATATAGCTTATAATTTCATTTAACACCAACGTACGTGAGATGAAACAATGAGTGGCATCACATTCAAATAAATTTGATACCTCTTTACACTTAGGCTAGCTTAGATTGAGGAATGGATACTCATCACACTTAGGCTAGCTTAGATTCTCTCTCACCCTCTCTCTCTCTTAGCTTAGTTAATATTATTTCCCATTGTATCCAAGAGTAGCGTTAGTATAAGAACATAGAATACACCTCACTCTGGACTAAACCATACGTGATAAAGTTAACACTAGTCCAGATGGGAAGATAGTGAACTACAACCTAAGGATAACTATCTTGATACCACAACTAGTCCATCTACGGAGTTCAACCGGATCATGCGTTAAACGTTCATATTCGTATGGTTGAGTGTAGGGGTACCTCGCCACTCATCATTAGCGCCGTTGCTGGGGACGGTGCTAGTTATATAGATTAGTTATATCATACGAGGTCATTGTCTAGGAATTAACGATATATCTTTTAGAAAGAAATAATTATAAAAAGTCACATATAAATTCATAGACAACTGCACAACCATGCCTCTCCTACAAGATTATGATAATGCCACACCTAGTGAGGAAATTCATTGGAGAACCAACGAATTATATGAAAATGAAGATTGGAGTACGCAACTTGAGGTGGGGGTTTCTTATAAACATAAATGAAGGCAACATCTTGTCAATTCATGAAAGCATAACTTACTCAATGATGATGAACCCCTACTGGCCACTACAAGCCTAACGCAAATACAAGAAGCTGTTCGAATCTCACATAGGCATTGTAAAGAAAGCTGTCTAGCCAAGCTCAATTTAAACAAATTTTTCAATTTTTCAAAAGGCTATGACTTAGATCCGCAACAACATTTACAAGCCTTCTACGATGCTTATACATGGAACAACATTGATAATGGTTGGCAAAAACTCAAGCTCTTTCCTATGACACTCGTTGGCCAAGCAAAAGTATGGTATAGATCGTTAAGAACAAATTCAATACGATGTTGGCCAACAATGGTAGAACTCTTTAACGAAATATATCAAACCTACGCAAGAGGGTTAGCCTTGAGGAAACAAATCCAAGAGTGGAAATAAGAATAACATGAACCCTTGGACATGGCCTTAGAAAGATATTATGCACTATTAAACACCTGTCTAGGCCAAGAGTTCTCTGAAGAAAGGCTAATGTACCATATCATTGATGGGCTTCGTGATGCAATAAGAGAAACCCTAGGGATGGATTCCCAAGGTCAACTATATGAACTATGAACCCATCAAGTCCAAGAGCTTATTAAGTGGGTAGCAAAAGAAGAAAGAGAAATGGTTAGATGGGAGAGTGTTGAAAAACATCAACGAGACCAAAATCTCAACTTAACAAAGGTCCATAATCACAAAAAGGAGAAATCAACCAATCTCAAGGAGGAAGAACCATCTTTTCCAATACAACAATCATTAGAGGAAGTTGAGACAAAGATTAATAATATGTTGGAAAGGATGCATAAAAATTATGGAGAATATATCGATATTATTAGAGATAGAGTTTTGACAACCCGAGAAGCAGGAAAAAGTATTATTAGACAATTAGAAAGAAGGGATGAGGAAAATAAGAGCTCAATGGCCAATCATACATATGAATGCAACATCTACCTATACGATCACCCCAACGGCCAATGCCCAATCTTGTTACATTTATATGAGCATTGGGGAAGCATGTTACACCCAGAGTTTGTACAAAGATACTGTGTTCGATCACAGTGATGACAATCCTAGCCGTGGGGGAAACCACCCCTAAACTAGAAAAACCCTTCATATCATCCAAATCCAAATGCTTATCTAGTCCAAAATCCTATTTCTCCAACTAGGTCAACATACTCTATCTCGCCGCATTACCATTCTCCTTAATACTACCAACCCATGTCCTCAACACAACCACCGCCTTGTGTACCTTACATTTCTCTGAAATTTCAACATTCTCATCCTTTCCCTCCTTCTACATTGCCACCAACTATTCCTGAAGTGTTTGCACCACAACAACAACCCACGAACATTACTTGTGCTACTATTTCCAACAACAATGAGAGACCTCAGCAACATCAAAGGTGTCCCTTCTTTAGAAATGACCATAGGAAGGGACAACACAATTCCAAGGCCACTACATTCTCCAACTCAACACAAGTCCAACACTATAGTGCACCCTTCTCCTCGAACCCAATGCCTCATGTTACTTCATCAGGGCCACCAATCAACACTCCAACAACCATACGGCCCAATGAATACAGCCATGGAGAGCAACATCCTGATCCTTGCATACCATCTTACAGTCCCAAGTATCATCGTGGGTCAACTCTTTATCCAAGAACCACATCTTATAAATTGCCCCACTACACTTACTACAATCAAGTGTGTGAACCCCAATGGGATAAGTATGACCAAGTTCTGATATTTCCAACATGCAAGGATCCTCATCTTTCAACTATTAATCCTCGCCATGCTCAAACGTTTAGTTATGGGGGATATCCCCCATTCTAATAACAAGCAGGATTAATAACTACTTGTCATTTTTTGTAATTTTACAACTTTTTTGTTTTCCAGTTTTTCATTTTTTTAATTTCTTGTTTTATATTTTTAGCTTTTCATAAGTAATCTCATCTACGAATAAAACACTCATGTGGCTCATTGGTTGAGGTGTGTTCTATGTTATCAAGTCTCGAACGATCAATTATTTGGACAGTGAGCCCATTACCTCCACTCATCCCTTCTACAAATAAGAGGTTCTATTCGAGGGTATAGTGATATTCTTGACATTCTTAAAACTTAAAATTAATTTTGTATTCATTGTACTCGAATGAAGAAGGATGGATCAAGAGGAAATGATTAGGGTGTGACATCAAGGGAACTTGCAGATTCTCTTTGGTGACATCTGTGGGAGTTATCATGCAACATGGTTGTATTAAGATCCTTGTAGATCTAACTAAAAATGGGAGTAATAGTAATCAAAAGGGCACTCAAGAATCCAATATTGTTCTAAGGGGGTTCCACTGGAAAGACATACATCCATGCCTAAAGGTTAGCAGCTTCTCTAGATTCAGCAATCGAAAAAAAAAAGAAAAAGAAGAAAAGAAAAAGAAAAGAAAAGCAGAAAAAGGAAGTGCCACAAAGCAAAAATCACTCCTTCCTTGAACCAAATCTCAAGTGATTGTATGCCTTATTGCTCTGGTACTCTCTTGATCGCTCATCATGGGATGAACCAATGTGGTGTCACTAATCAGAGGAATGGACTTGGTCCTGATCTTGGTACGACGAGTTAATGACACCTTAATCATGCTTTACACATAGGACTCACTGTGCCTTGGGTCAGTTACCTCATGTCCCAATCTCTACAATCCCTTCTTTAGTCCATCTCACCTCGTTGTTCATGTAATTGTAGCTCATGTCTCGTATAGCGTAGAATTATTACCTCATTCTGATGATATTTACATGTGTGTGTTTTGTGGATCAGTGTGGATTACATTTAACCCTTCGGGTGCCCACGGACACTTTTAAGTGTGGTTACGCAAGGGCATTATAGGTTAGAATCTGCTTTGGGGAGGATCCACTTGAGTAATTTTTATAATTTTCACTCATGACCCATCTTCCACACACCATTTATTACCCTTAGTATATTGCCAAATATTTTCTTTCCCTTATTACTATCCCTCCAATTCAATTTTCCTATGAACCATCACATAGCCTTTTTCTCCCATCTGAGGTCCTTATTGATAAATTCCACATGATCTTAATTATTTTTGCCTTTCGAACTAATTGAATTACCCTAGAACCCCTTAAAAATAGCCCAATGTCCTAAGTTACAATGTCAATTTCAAAAAAATCTTTAAAAATTCGATATCTTTCATTGTGCCCAATATCACTAAAGTTGAGATATCGCGTATGCGATATCGCGTCCGCGATGTATCGTAAGCGATATTGCATCCCTTCAAGATATATATATGTGATTTCCATGCCACTTTACCTCATTTTCAACTATTCATGTGGGGGGAGTTTTCCATTTTTCTCTTCATGACTTGTGATTGCACAACCCTTGCTTTCATACTCATAACTCGCTCACTGGTACTTCGATTTTCATTCTGTCTAAACCTACTTGAAGCCGAAGTGTTCAGCTTAGTCATGGGGGAGGGGCACACACCACAGAGTGCATAAATTTTTTGAAATTCATCATCACCTGAAGGACATCTTTAAGGGTAATTAGTTGTAAAATTAAGAATAAAATGTGTCAAAAAAATTTCATCCCCTTAGCTTTACCAGAAAATTAAATTTGGAAACCACCTAAGTAAGAGGACTTAACATTATAATCTTTTAAGGACATGTTCTTCCAATAATTAACATCACATGGAAATAAAGTAAATCTATTAAGGCAAGCAATAAGGTATAACCTAACTTTGGTAACAACCTTACTAACGATTGGCCCCGTGTGATTGTAGATGACCCCGAAATGAGGACAACAAGAAGGTCCTACTCAAGGTGGGAGCAAACAACCTAGGAGAGAAGGAAGACAAGATCCTACTAGACAACATGTAGAGCAGGAGGAACAATCATTTAGCATCCACCAAGAGGACCCTGCTACTATACAATCAAGGCAGGTAGAGGGAGGAGCGGCTACTACAGCAGAATAGGGACAACATCTCATGTTGCCCCAGGATTGTGTTCAGGCCATTCACGAGAAGTCCACATTCACTGCAGTAATTGTGGAGTTAAACTTTGGATCATTTGCATACTTTTCTCTAGAGGCTATTAGGGATCACCTCACAAGGTCCCCATTATGGCCTATCCTCTCTAAAAGTGGTGCCTGGTACTTAGGGAAAACGTACCAATTTTGGCACAATAAAGAACAAGGCACCACAGTTAACATTTTTGGTGTGACTGTTGACTTCTCTATTTAGGCCATTTTAGAAGTATTAAACCTTCCAAATATAGGGCTCAAGGTTGATCAGTTGTCTACCCATTCAGACCCCGATGTGCGACGAGTTTGGTTGAAAAGGGCATATGGCAAGGAAGATAAGACGTTAGGAAGATAAGACATTTGGGAAGTTGACGACAAAAGAAAGGATTTATTTTAAAATAGAAACTTATCACCTCTTCCCTACAAAAGTCTTAAAAATAATTTCAACATATGCGGCAAGAGGATGTGCAGTGCTGATGGGAAAGGTTAATGCTAACCTGCCTCATCTATACTTTACGGAGATCTTGAGGTGGTTCAAAGAACAGAAGATAGGGAAGATGGCATTGCCCTTCCCTTGCCTTATCAGGAAGCTGTGCTGACGTGCTGGTATCAGAGAATACACTAATGATGTCCTCCAAAAATCCCAAAATGCTTCATATGCTAAATTGTTAAAGCCACCAGCCACAAGAAAAATCACTGGTGAGACGCTGGGACCAGAACAAAAAAAAGAACAGATGGTAGGGCCAACTGCAACTCAACTTGTAGGACCCAACCAACTTCCAAGTATAGGACCTAGCCAACAACAAGAAGCAGGGCCTAGTACGGGCCAAGATCAACCATCACCATCACAAGATTACAGACCATCGATGAGCTATCTCAGGGCCATCGCTGAGATGGTCAGTTGGGGAAGTCGTGATGATGCGAATCTCTTTTGTATCATTGACGATGCCATACAGCCCACGGTTTCTTTAGATCATGATCTAGATAGAAGGAGGAGAAAGCACTTGGTCACAACAGATCTTGGGAAATACTGCATCATTCCAAGTTCAATTAGAAACTAGTGAAGGGGCCATAGTGGTGTTCATGCAACGCCAAGATGTAGCAGGAGTCACAGAAGTGGTCACAAACCACATTAAAGAATCATTCAATGTACCTGTTGTGCCACCGACGGATCTCACAGGAGCACAGGATGCTCAAACTTTGGCCAGAATCTCAATGACTCCTGCAGAACATAAGGATGTACTAGATCAATTACTACAAATAGGACAAGTAATGACGTCCTTGTTTGACATCCCTCAAGATGTTACGAAAATTCAATCAGATCTCATTTCCACCAAGGGGAAGTTGGTCTTGGTAGAGATGAGGGCTGAGCATGATGAAGCAAAGGTGAAAAAATTGCAAGAAAGGCTCATGACCCTACAAGAAGCACAGCGGAAACCCTTTGCAATTTATTCCCACAGACTAGTTGGATAGTTTCAAAACTGAGCAACTAACCAAACTACTAATGGAGAATAAGAAGGTGGAAAAAGAAAAATAGAATGCTGTTTGGGATGCCTCTACAGCACAAGTGCAAACTCATGTGCATACCAAGGCACTTAAGGCCTTAAAAGAGGAAAATAAACAGCTTGTTGCTGACAACCTTCGGTTGACCTCTGTGGAAAAGCAAAAGAATGTTCTCGAAGAACATTTCTAACAGTTGCGAGAACAATTCATCTAAGTCAACCAAGACATGAACTGTTTAGCCAGGGAGAATCGAACCCTCTCAATGAAGAAGGTATGCACCATCCGCCAGAAGATGGCTATCAAAATAAGTACATGGCAAAATGAGGCCAAACGACATGAAAAGCTCAAGGAGCACTTCCAGGACCAAGTGGGGATGTACAAACAGATCATTGAAAAGAAAATTAGTATGGCCAAAGCCCACATCAATGCTATCAGTGCTCAACACACTGACTAGCAGGCCATACTGGACACATATGCATTTGCCCACCAGGCGGAAGTTAAGAATTGAAACCTATAGATCCAGAATCTTACAGAATACATGGAGTTGGCAAACCTGCAGTATGCCAACCTTGCCATGTTAACAGCAAGGCACCTGAGAATAGAGCTTGAGCAAAAGGTAGCCACCACCTACAGAAAATATGAAACAAAATTTGCAGAACACAAGAAGGTATTGCAAATTCTAAACTTGAGGTGGTTAGAACAAGCTACCAGGGATAAAAAGGTGTCGCAACAGATTTGGCTCGATGGCTTGCAAATTTCCAAGAATACAGAGATAAAGCTAGAGCCTACAAGGAGGAACAACGGGTGTTTGCGACTTGGTATGTCAAGGCAAATCAAATGTTTCTACAACTACCTTGCCCATGGGAGGTGCCGACTCCATCAAACATCAAAACATTAGCATGGACGGTGCAAGACCCCCAAACTGA
>MNCI01014110.1:314794-428079 GCA_015680685.1 Gnetum montanum
ACTTAGACTAGCTTAGATTCTCTCTCACCCTCTCTCTCTCTCTCTCTTAGCTTAGTTAATATTATTTCCCATTGTATCCAGGAGTAGCGTCAGTATAAGAACACATCATACACTACACTCTGGACTAAACCATATATGATAAAGTTAACACTAGTCCAAATGGGAAGACATTGAACTATGACCTAAGGATAACTTTCTTGATACCACAACTAGTCCGTCTACGGAGTTCAACTGAATCATGCGTGAAACGTTCATATTCCTATGGTTGAGTGTAGGGGTACCTCGCCACTCATCAAGCATGAAGTAAACCTCATGTAATAAATGAAATCATAACAAGCTTACAAGAGGTAGATAGAATAAATTACTTATCACATACTTTAAATCTTAAGCATCTCATTATAGCTATATGTTGGCAACCATTTGGGACTGCCAACATTTTCCTTCAAGTCTCATGATTGGGATCACAAGAAACACCAAGGCCCAGATACCACTAAATAAACTCCATGGTAATAGAGTGAAATAATTGGAAATGTGTATTTGTTGTTATAAATGTTGAAATGGTTGGGTTTGTGTATTAAACTGTAATTGGCTATTATAACAGAGATTCAACTAACCTTGATGAACACCATTGATGAGTGGCGAGGTACCCCTACACTCAACCATATGAATACGAGTGTTCTCACGGGTGATCCAGTCAAACTCCACAAACAGACTAGTTGTGGTACCTAGATTGTTAACCTTAGGTCACAGTTTGCTGTCTTCCCACCTAAACTAGTATTATATTTTTCACCTATGGTTTAGTCAAGAGTAAGGTGTATGATGTGTTCTAACCTAATGCTACTCCTGAAGGTAGTGAAAAATAATATTAACTAAGCTAAGCTAGGAGGGAAAGGGTAAGAGAATCTAATCTAGCCTAAGTGCGATGAGCAGCCGATTCCTTGATCAACCGTACACATCTTGGACTTCGTGCATGACTACCACTGGGATTACCAAGTGCAGATCCTAGGTACGCCACTAGGATACCAAGTAGTCACACTTAAATGCTCGTAATTAAGTCGTGAGAGTTTAAGGGTAAGAGAGAAAATAGTAAATAACAATTAAATAAATAAATAACAAAGTGAATGCTGCAATGATGAAGTAATCTCAATCGTTATTGCCGGTCATGTGCGTGTCCAAGTACGTCACACTCAAATAAAGGATGTCGTACAATTACATTCACCACACTATGGGCAGACACTAGAAAAATAATCTATCTCTGGAGTGATCAAACTACCAGAGCTTTGCTACTTCTATTCTATTATTATAAATAAGGAAGAGCTGCTTCTTATTTATAGACATTGCGGCGGACTGCGATATCACATACATGATATCGCAGGGGATGTGATATCGCGGCAAACGCAATATCGTGTACGCAATATCGCAGCCCATGCAATATCGCGTCCCATCATACCCCCACAACTAAATAAAAACTCATCCTTGAGTTACAAAGAGCATAAGCTCCATTTATTACACAGTGGATAGGTATGGGATTATTAACTAGAAAAAGAAATGAAATAATGTCGCAGTGTGGGAAGACACAACACAGAAAAAAACTACAACTACTACAAAAATGTGGAACTCATGTAGTTCCTGGTGGCAGCGGCTCCTCCATGGGTGCTTTCCCTTTGTCATGTGCTCCAGGCTTTGAAGCTTGATGGCGTTGAAGTATGGCCTGGAGCTTCTCCTCTTTGGTCAGAGGGTCTTGTGCCGTCCATGCTAGTGTTCCAATGTTTGATGGAGTTGGCACCTCCCACGGACAAGGTAGTTGCGGGAACATTTGGTTGGCCTTGACATACCATGCCGCGAACACCCATTATTCCTCTTCATAGGCTCTAGCTTTGTCTTTGTATTCATGAAGATCTAATAGCCATCGAGCCAAGTCGGCTGCAACATAGTTCTATCCCTGGTAGCTTACTTTTACCACCTCGAGTTTAGAATCTACGACATCTAGTTTCTCGACCAGCTTCTTGCGCTTTGCAAATTCTGCTTCATATTTGATGTGGGTGGAAGCTACCTGCTGCTTGAGCTCTGACCTCGGGTGCCCTACTGTTAACATGGCAAGGTTGGCATATCTAAGGTTTGCCAACTCCATGTATTCCATCAAGTCCTGGATATACAAGTCTCGGTTCTTAAGTTCCGCTTGGTGGACGAAGGAGTAAGTGTCCAATATGATGCACCAATCAGTGTGTTGAGCATTGATATTATTAATTTGAGCCTTGGCCATATGGATCTCCTTCTCTAGGATTTGTTTATACATCCCCACCTAATCACAAAAATGCTCCTTCAACTTCTTGTGTTGTTTAGCCTTATTCTGCCACACGCTTATCTCAATTGCTGATTTTTTGTCGAATAGCACATACCTCCTCCATTGAGAGGGTTTGATTCTCTCTGGCTAAATAGCTTACATCTCAATTGACCCGAATGAATTTTTCTCATAGCTAATGAAAGTGTTCATCGAGAACATTCTTTTTTTTCTCCACAGAGGTCAACCAAAGGTTATCTACAACCAACTGCTTATTTTCTTCTTCTAAGGCCTTGAGTGCCTTAAGATGCATATGGGTTTGCGCCTGTGATGCGAAGGCATCCCAAACAGTCATCTCCTTTTCTCCTACCACCTTCTTATTCTCTGCAATCAAATTTGCTATTTACTTGGTTCTAAAATTTTCTAGCTAGTCTACGGGAACAAATTGTAGAGAATCTCGTTGTGTTGCTTGTAAGGCCACGAGCTACTCTTGTAATTTTTGCACTTCAGCTTTAGCATGCTCGACCCTCACTTCAGATATGACTAGCTTTCCCTTTATGGAAATGAGGTCTGATTGAATTGCTATGACATCTTGAGGGATATCAAACAAAAATGTCATTACTTGTCCTATTTGAAGTAATCTATCAAGTACATCCTCATGTTCCGCAGGAGTCATTGAGGTCCCAACAAGAGTTTGAGCATCCCGTGCTCCTAAGAGATTTGCCGGTGGCACAACAGGTACATTAAAGGATTCCTTGATGTATTCACTAACCACTTCAATAGCTCCCACAGCATTCTAGTGTTGCATGACCACCACAGTGATCCCTTCACCAGTCTCTAACTACACTTGAAAAGATGCCGCATTTCCTGAGATCTGTTGCGACCATCTACTTTCTCCTCCTCCTGTTTGAATTGATAATTCGTCCCTTGTGCGATCTAATGAAACTGTAGGCTGATCGGCATCATCGATGACACGGAAGAGGTTTGTGTCATCACGACTTCCCCAATTGACCATCTCAACAAAGGCCCTAAGATGGCTCATCGAAGGTCTGTAGTCTTGCGGCGGCGATGGCTAATCTCGGCCTATGCTGGGCCCTGCTCCTTATTGTTGGCTAGGACCTGTGACTGGAGGTTGACTGGGTCTTACAAGTTGAGTTCCAGGTGGTCCAGTCGTATGTTCTTCTTCTTCATTTGGTCTCAGCTCTTCGCCAGTGCTCTTTCTTGGAGCTGGCGCTTTTAGTAATTCGGCATAAGAAGCATTCTGGGATTTTCGGAGGACATCATTAGTGTACCCCCAAATACCAGCCCATTGGCATAGTTTTCTGATAAGACAGGGGAAGGGCAACGCCATCTTCCCTGACTTCCGTTCTTCAAATTACCTTAGGATCTCCATCAAATATAGATGGGGTAGGTTAGCATTAACCTTCCCCATCAACACTGCACATCCTCTAGCCGCATACATGAATATTCTTCTCAAACCTTTTGTGGGGAAGAGGTGATAGGTTCCAATTTTGAAATAAACTCTCTCTTCCATCATCAATTCTCCAAACACTTTATCTCTGCCATAAGCCTTCTCTAACCAATCCTTTCGCACATCAAGTTCTGAACGGGTAGATAACCAAGCAACATGAGGCCCTATGTTTGGAAGGTTTAATGCTTCTGAAATAGCCTGTGTAGAGAAATCAACTGTCACACCACAAATGTTAATCGTGGTGCCTTGCTCACTATTGTGCCAGAACTGGTACGTTTCACCTAAGTACCAGGCACTGCTTTCAGAGAGGACAGGCCATAAGGGAGATCCTTTGAGGTGATCCCTAACAACCTCAGGAGTGAACTCTACAAAAGATTCAAATCTTAGCTCCACAATCACCGCAATGAATGTGGACTTCTCATGGATAGCCTGAACACACTTCGAGGGAAACGTGAGTTGTTGTCCCGGTTCAGGCACAGCAGCACCACCTCCTTCTGCCTGCCTAGACCATCTGGTAGAAGGTTCTTCTTGATGGATGCTGAATGATTGCACCTCCTATTCTACATGTTGTCCAGCAAGGACTTGTCTTCCACCTCTCCAAGGTTGTTTCGCTCCACCTTGAACAGGACCCTCCTGCTGTGCACGTTTCAGGGCCATCTGCAATCACACAGGCCAAGTGTTAGTAAGGTTGTTTTCAAAGTCAAGTTATACCTTACTTCTTGCCTTAATTAAAGATCTTATGTTATAACGTGTGATCGTGCCCGAAAGTTGTAATAATGGGTCTTGTGACTTAGGTGGTTGTCATTTTAGTCTCCCTGTATACCTAAGGTCATATGATTTTTGGCACAATTATTCTAAGTGTTGGTGTTAATTACCCTAATTGATGTCCTTTGGGTGATGATAAATTTCAAAAAATTTAGGCACTTTTCGGCAAGTGTCTCTCCCCCACAACTAAACTGAACACTCCGATTTCTAGCAGGTTCAAATGGAATCAAAATCGGAGCACCAATGAGCGAGATATGAGTGAAAAAGCAAGGGTCACAAATCACAAGTCACAAAGAAAAATTTCAACAACTCCCCTTGTGTGAATGGCAAATGATGCTAAGTCTTGCAGCAGGGGCACCTATTTATAAGTAAATAGGACGCGATATTGTGTACGATACATCGCGTACACGATATCTCGGCCCTACTAATGTGAGAAACATGAAAAATACTAAATTTTTAATGATTTTCCTTGAAATTAATGTTGGAAATTGAGGACATTGTCAAGTATTAAGATGTCCTAGGGTAATTTCATGGATTTGAGAGGCACTCTTAATGATAATGATGTGAACTTTAGCAATAAAAATTTGGCGATCATGAAAAAAGGGAATGTAATAGTACATTGGAACGTTAAAGTGAAAGAGGGATAATAATAGGGAAAGAAAATTATGAGAAATTAAGCTGAGGGTAAGAAATTATGTGTTTGAGCTAGAGAATCAATGAAAATTACGAAAAATTACACAAGTGGATCCTCCCCAAAGCAGGTTCCAACCTATAATGCCCTTGTGTAACCACACTTACAGTGTCCGTGGGCAATACAAGGGTTAAATGTAATCCACACTAACTCCACAAAACACACACATGTAAATATCACCGGAATGAGATGAAAATTCTATGCTACATAGGACACGAGCTACAATTATACGAACAGTGAGATGAGACAAACTAGAGAAAGGGATCATAGAGATTGGGACATGAGGTAACTAACCCAGGGCACAATGAATCTTGCGTGTAAGGCATGATTAATGTGTCATTAACCCATCGTTCCAAGATNAACCTTCAGGCTTTCCAGTGGGGCCCCTTAGAATAGCATTTGATTTTCGAGTGCCCTTTTGATTACTCTTACTCCCATTTTTCGTTAGATCTACAAAGATCTTAGTACAACCACGTTGCATGATAACTCCCACAGACGTCACCAAGAGAATCCACAAGTCCCCTTGATGTCACACCCTAATCATCCCCTCTTGGTCCATCCTTCTTCATTCTAGGTACAATGAACACAAAATTAATTTTAAGTTTTTTAAAAAAATGTCAAGAATACCACTGTACCCTTGGACAAAACCTCTTATTTATAGAGTGGATGAGTGGGTGTAATGGGCTCACTGTTCCAAATAATTGACTACTCATGACTTAATAACATAAAACACACCTCAACCAACGATCCACATGAGTGTTTTATTCGTAGATGAGATTACTTACAAAAACGGAAAGAGACAAAAAACACAAAAAGATAAAAAGATAAAACAAAAAGTTGAAAAATGAAAAACTAGAAAACAAAAAGTTGTAAAATTAAAGAAAATGAAAAATATTTATTAATCCTGCTTGTTAGTAAAATGGGGAATATCCCCCATAACTAATCAGTTGAGTATGACAAGGATTAATAAATGAAGGTTGAGGATCCTTGCATGTTGAAAGTATTGGGGTTGGTCCATACTTATCCCCTCGGGGTTCACACACTTGATTATAATAAGCATAGTGGGGCACTTTATATGATGTAGTTCCCGGATAACGAGTTGACCCACTATGACATTTAGAACCATTAGATGGTATGCAAGGATTAGGATGATGCCTCCCATGGTTGTGTTCATTGGGTCGTAGAGTTGTTGGAGTGTAAGTTGGTGCCCTAATGAAGTTACATGAGGCGTTGGGTTCAAAGGTAAGGGTGCACCACAATGTGGAACTTGTGCTGGGTTGGAAGATGAAGTGGCCTCGTAATTGTGTTGTCCCTTCTTACAACCATGTTTAAAGAAGCAGCGCTTTTGATGTTGCTAAGTTTTCCCACTGCTGTTAGTAGCAGTAGCACAAGTGTTGTTCATGGGCTGTTGCTGTGGCACAAACACCTTAGGAATAGTTTGTTGCAATGTGGAAGGAGGAAAAGGATGAGAATGTTGAAAGTTAGGAGCGATGTAAGGTGCACAAGGTGGTGGTTGTGTTGAAGGTATGGGCTGATAGTATTGTGGAGAATAGTATTGTGGTGAGATAGAGTACGTTGGCCCAAATGGAGAAATAGGATGTTGAACATGATAAGCATTTGGATTCCGAAAATATGAAGGGTACCTCCAGTCTAAGGGTGGTCTCCCCCACGACTGGGATTATTGCCACTATGATCAAACACAGTATCTCTGTATGAACTCTAGATGTAACGTATTTCCCCAATGCTCATGTAAATGTAACAATATGGGGCATTGGCCCTTGGGGTGATCATATAGGCATATGTTGCATTCATGCGTATGATTAGTAGTTGAGCGCTTATTCCCTTTATTCCTTTTTTTCGAATGTCTAATGTTTCATCCTGCTTCTTGGATTGTCAAAAGTCTATCCCCAATGTTGTTGATATACTCTCCACACTTTTGATACATCCATTCCAACATCTTATTTATCTTTGCCTCAGCTTCTTCTAACGATTGTTGTATTGGCAAAGATAATGTCTCCACCTTGAGATTGGTTGATTTCTCCTTTGTATAATCATGGTCCGTTGTTGAGTTAATATTTTGGTCCCGTTGCTGTTTTTCAACACTCTCCCATCTAGCTAACTCTCCTTCTTCTTTTACTACCCGCTTAATAAGCTCTTGGACTTGGTGGGTTTGTAGTTCATATAGTTGACCTTGGGCATACGTTCCTAAGGTCTCTCTTGTTTCATTACATAGCCCATCAATGATATGGTACATTAGCCTTTCCTTGGAAAACCCATGGCCTGGACAGTTGTGTAATAGTGCATAATATCTTTCTAAGGCCATGTCCAAGGGTTCATGTTGTGTTTGCTTCCATCCTTGGATTTTTTTCCTCAAGGCTGACACTCTTGCATAGGTTTGATATTTGTCGTTAAAGACTTCTACCATTATTGACCAACGTCGTATCGAATTTGGTTTTAACGATCTATACCATACTTTTGCTTGGTCAACGAGTGTCATAGGAAAGAGCTTAAGTTTTTGCCACCCGTTATCAATGTTATTCCATGTGCAGGCATCATAGAAGGCTTGTAAATGTTGATGCAGGTCTAAGTCATAGCCTCCTGAAAAAGTAGGAAAGTTGTTTAAATCAAGCCTAGGTAGACGGCTCTCTTTACGATGCCTACATGAGATTCGAACGGCCTCTTGTATTTGCGTTAGGCTTGTAGTGGCCAATGGGGGTTCATCGTCATCGGGTAAGTTATGCTTTCGTGTGTTGCGATGACGTTGTTTTCGTTCATGTTTATAAGAAACTCCCACTTCATGTTGTATACTCCAATCTTCATCGTCATATGTTCGTTGGTTCTCCAATGAACTTCCTCACTAAGTGTGGCATTATTATTATCTTGTAGGAGAGCCATTGTTATGAAGTTGTGTGAATTTATGTGTAACTTATTATAATTGCTTCTTTCTAAGAGATATATCGTTAAGTCTTATATAGCAACCTTGTATGATATAACTAATCTAGATAACTAGCACCATCCTCGGCAACGGCGCCTATGATGAGTGGCAAGGTACCCCTACACTCAACCATACGAATACGAGCGTTCTCACGCGCGATCCGGTCGAACTCCGTAGACAGACTAGTTGTGGCACCTAGATCGTTAACCTTAGGTCGCAGTTCACTGTCTTTCCACCTGGACTAGTATTATATTTGTCACATATGGTTTAGTCCAGAGTGAGGTGTATGATGTGTTCTAACCTAATGCTACTCCTGAAGACAGTGGAAAATAATATTAACTAAGCTAAGCTAGGACAGAAAGGGTAAGAGAATCTAATCTAGCCTAAGTGCGATGAGCAATCGATTCCTTGATCAACCGTACACATCTTGGACTTCGTGCACGACTACCACTGGGATTACCAAGCGCAGATCCTAAGTACGCCACTGGGATACTAAGTAGTCACACTTAAATGCTCGTAATCAAGTCGTACTCATTCCGCGTTCTAGGAGTTTAAGGGTGAGAGAGAAAACAGTAAATAACAATTAAATAAACAAATAAATAAATAACAAAGTGAATGCTGCAATGATGAAGTAATCTCGATCTTTATTGCCGGTCATGTGCGTGTCCAAGTACGTCACACTCGAATAAAGGATGTCGTACAATTACATTCACCACACTGCGAGCAAACACTGGAAAAATAATCTATCTCTAGAGTGATCAAACTGCCAGAGCTTTGCTACTTCTATTCTATGATTATAAACAAGGGAGAGCCACTTCTTATTTATAGACATTGCGGCGGACTGCGATATTGTGTACGCGATATCACAGGGAAGACGTGATATCACGTATGCGATGGCCCATGCGATATCGCGTCCCATCAACCGTGAGTCATTAAACATTCCTATTTTGTCAAGTCACTTAATCTATATAGTCCATATAGTACGTTGCTTAAAACAAGTAAAATTTCACCAAAATGCTTAAGCACAATTCTACATAAGTCTACTCCTAATTTTTCTCAGAGAGAATGATCTACAAGAAAACTAAAAATAGAATGAGATTCAATGGATTTTTTATTAAAAAAAAAAGCAAATTTGTGTAAAATCTCAAACATTTAAGCAAGATAAATTAAACATGAGGAAACACTTTGAAATAAAGCTATTCTATTACAACTTTTCAAACCCTCTAAGCTCAACAAGCAATTTTGTAAAAGACATTGTTATTAAACTACCAAAACGCTTTGTAAACAACAAAATACAAGCTATCAAAGATTTTCTAGACCCTCTAGACTCGAACAGACATTTTCCTTAAGACTACTATTAAATTGCTCAATATGCTTTTAAAAGGACAACATAAGTTCTTACATGGCAACCAAATAGAAGTCTAAAATTGCATGAAAATAGAGCTGTAAAAGCAATTAGAAAGTCTCAAAATTAAATGCCAAACACATTACTATCTAAACTATCACCTAAGCAACTAAGACAAAATGAGAAGAAAAAAACTCAGAATTTAAACAAAGTAGCTAATGGATGATGCAATTAGCAAGACATTCTTACAAATAATCTTCAATATGTCTTCTTGATTTTGCCTTTCCCCTTCTTTTCTACCTTAAAGCTTTTTTACGGTGACTTCTTGTTAATTACAATCATCATAGGAAATTAAAATGTGTTATAACCACTATGGAAGTTAGTTATAACCACCATAGAAATTAATGAAAATTAGTTATAACTTCCATACAAATTAAAAGCCATAATTGACATTTGCTCCGTACACATACATGGACGTTGAATCACTGCCCTATAAATTCTCTTTTTCTTACAAAATAATTATATATATAATTATTATATATTTATTTATTTTTATTTTTATTTTTATTTTATCTTTTTTTTCATACATTCATTGCTGGGAAAATTGTTTCCAACAATTTGAATAATAATACGATGTTTCAATGGAGTTTTGGCTGCAGAGCAAAGAGGAGCAGCGGATTTGATCTCTCTAGCTCGGTAACAGCTCTGCCATTACAGAAGAAGATCCCGTTGAACTCAATGCCGAATCATCGCTTATGGCGCTGCATGGATCATCGAACTTTGGAGGTTCTTCCCTTTCTGCAAAACTGCAACAACAATCTGAGCCTCCTCCCCTGACCCGGATCCATTGCACAGGAACGTCCAGATTAGCAAATAAACTAATCTTCCTCTCTTCTATAGCACAAACACTCGCAGCAGCTGCTTTTTCGCCATAATCCAAATCCCCTGAAGTAAGCCTTGCAATTCTGTCTCTCACAGAAAGTCCTCTGCAACTGCCCTGTTTTGGCTTCGGATCTTCATTCCCAAAATGCTGCTTCTGCTGCTGCTGGAAACACGTTTCGCCCAAATCTGGTAAAACCCTCTATCCCCGGAGGAAGGCGAAGAAGAAGAAGATAAAGACGTATTCTAGTCGTCGCTCGCAAAATCAAAAGGAGTCACAGGCGACAGAGGAGCTCCTTCAAAACAGGCGACGCTGCTGCTGCTGCTTTCTCTGAAACTGTCGCCGCAGATGACGAACGGATGCGAGAGAAGCTGCTTGCAGGACCATCTCGCAGAAACATCTCACCACACATTTGCTCAGAAAATGTATATATGGCTTCCACAGACACAGCCCCTTCAGGAACACAAGGAACACGCAATTTTGAACATGGCAGAAGCAGCGCAAGTTTCAGAGCAAATAATATTCGACCATGGCGGCCCGCCTGTGGCCATTTCAACCACCACACACCCAACAGACCGAACATTCGATTCAGGTCTATGCTCGCCCAAAACCAGAGTCTCTGCAGCAGACCAAAGTCACAAAAAGCTGGGAACATATCTTTACAAATGCCACAACTACAAACTATTTAACATTTCTTTTGAGCAAAGATATCTCTGGGCTTTAGAGTAGCTTAATTAATTTTTTTACTTAACAAAAAGGCATAACTAAACTGTGAAGTCCTATTACATTATCCCTAGAACTTGACTTCATTGCTAGTCCATAAGCCAACTTTTTTCCGGGTTTAAAAGATCCTTGAAATTAATGTCATGTTAATATTCACAAAAAACCATAGATACATAAACATCCTCAATATATTCACAATGTTGCAAATTCTTAACTTTATAAATACATGTAAAATCATTATCATGGTACCTTTATCCCATCAACATGGGTTGACCATAAATCCCTATAAATTGATTCTTGTAAAACTACATTTTAACAAGGAAAACTAGATAAGAATAAAAAAATTCATTGGCAATTATGGATTTCCAACTTCAAACATGCAATCTTTACATAAAATCCACATGACTTTTGGTCAATATTCAATGGTCATTGGTTCAACAGCCTTATTGTTCTCATCGAGGTCAACTATTCACTAAAATCCAACTTAAACCTTAGAACTTTATTTCCAAACTAGCAACATTTGCAATTAGACTGTAAACTATAGCTATAATAGTTGTCTAAAGGTGAAATTGCTTGATAAACTTTGGTCTTTTAAAAAATTATAACGGTGCACTTTTTTTTAGTTTTTTGTCTTAATGTTTGAGGTATTGATTGTGAGTGTGCTTTGTTATGATGATACGTATAGTTTGATTCTAATTTTTGGATTAACCTATGATTTTATAATTATATTGGACTTTAGTGGTACTAGTCATGCACTTGTGAATTTTATGTTTGGGTATTGATTTGTAAATTTATTTATGATCATGATGGGGATGGATTTGAGTGTTGGTGATGTGCTCATATTTATGATTTGTATAATATGGTGTTAATTTATGAATCTATCTATGATTTGATGACAATGATACAATTAAGTGTTATTGATGTGTTTGTGTTGATGGATTCAAGTGCTATTGAGATGCTTGTGTTGATGGATGTTAGTGCTATTGATGTGCTTGTGTTGATGTACTTGATGATTTGTATGATTTGATGCCAACTTGTTAATCTATCTATGACTACATAATTGTGTTGAATTTAAGTATTTTATGCATTGGTTGAATAATGTATTGGTGATTGGTGAATGATCTATGATGCTAATGTGTTGATATCTACTACTATGAATGTATGAACTAAGTATGTAGTGTTTGTTAATTTAGTATCTATTAATTAGATGAACAAAAGGAAGGTTGAGAAGAGATGGAGTTTGAATGTTGTATTGTTTGTGAGATTGCTATTACGCATTGTGAATATTGATTGTTCCATGTGATGCATGATCTATGTGAAGTAGAATGATTTATTAAACTAATTAGAATATTCTATTGTGATATATATATATATATATAGTCATATAAGTTTGGCCTCTGTTATCTCTAGCTATGTGTGAATGCTAAATTTTGAGCAATCAGATTTGGGAAAAAAAAAAGATGATAACAAGTATAATCCATTTCTATTTTATGATTGTGTAGTATGTAAAATAAAAAATGGAGGAGGAACTAGACCTATGAATCAAGAATAATTGCATTACTTTATTAAATGACCTTTTGGAGAAATAAAATTAATTAAATTAAACATAAAATTCTATCTCTCAATAGCTATAGAAAAGTAACATGATGACTTTTCAATGCTCATAAAACAATGCAACATTAGTTATAACATGAGTGTTTGAAGGAGAAGGTGTTTCCTTAGTTTGATATTTTGATTTTATGCTTTCCTCTTTCTCATGAAATTCTTGTCCATTCTACTCTATGGTCTTATTTTATGAGAGAATTCTAGTAGAATAAGGGCTAGAGTATGTTTGCTTAGTTAAAAGAGGGAGAAAGAGAGATTAGAAATATATTTTTATCATCTGAGAAGGAATTAAACCAAAGTCCTCTTAGTTGGAAGGGTTAGATATTTTTTTGCTTTTTTTAAAGGTGGCTTTAGGGAAGCTTAAACCTAATACTTGATTTTGAATCTATTTTTTTTAAAAAAATGCACTTGCCAAAAAAAGGTGATTATCATAGAGAGTTAGTTACATTAAAGAAACCAAAACCAAAACTAAAACATGAGTAAATAAAAATGCTAGACAAATGGGGGGAAAGGCAGGGATGGGGAAGCTTTTCATTTTTTTTAAGGCTGGCTTTAGAAAAGTTTAAACCTAAAACCTTATTTGGATTTATTTTTAAAAAGATGTAACTGCCAAGAAATAGGTAACTTCCATAAAGAGTCAGTTACATTAAAGAAACCAAAACCAAAACTAAAACATGGGTAAATAAAAAGGCTAGATAGAGGGGAAAAGAGGGGATGTTGAATCCCAAAAAATATTAATAATGAGCAAAGAAAATTCAAAGTACATTACAAACTTTCTAGTTTTAGGAATATCTACTCAAATGTATAACCTTTTAATTGAAACTTTTAAAAAATAAATGAAGATAATTAATTATTAGTAGGGAGAAAGGTCCTAGTTCTAAAAAAATTTACCTCACCTTTCAACATTCATGCTTGAACTTAAAATAGTAGAAGAATTTAAGATAGAGAGCTATGGCTTAATACCAATATTTGTTTCAAAGCAAGAAAATGGTGCAACTGGTGGAAGATATTCACCTCTTTACTCAGTATTAATCTTATATGGAAAATCTTTACCATCAACTATAACCTTTTTGTTGACACTAGTTTTAATCTTTTCCTTAATAGTATTCTTGTTAGATAAAGAAAAATTTACCTTACAAGCTATCTCCTTAGACTACTTAATATTTTCTCTAGTACTAGCAAAAATATATATAAGAGCTTCTATCTTCTTTGAATTTTTTATCGTCATTTGATTATTCTTATCATTGACATTAACTTGATTTTTTATATCTTTAACTTCATATTGTTTTTTCTATCTTCAACTTTAAAACATTTTTTCTTTTCTTTAAAATCTTTTTTTTAAGTAGAAAGGAATAAGTATTAAATAACTATCCTTCATGATCATAAAATTTGCAAGAATTTGGAATATTATAATATGTAATTAGCTAAATATAAGTCTTTCCTCTTATTTGTAATACCAATTCCTTTTTACAATTGATAAGATTCATCTCAACAAAAAAACATCTTTGAAAATCAAAATTTGTAGAAATAAACTCCATATGCTTAATTGAATTGAAAAGACTAATAATTTCCTACTCTACTTTTTGAAAAATTAATGAAATATTATATAACTCGACAAAACATGAAACTTTAGCATAAATTTAGCATATTCTTTAGATTAGACATCAAAATCTGAAGCCTACTTATGAATGATCAACACTACAAACTTATGTATAAAAGACCCTATATCTAGGACATGTTGTACCATCGAAGCATTGCCTAACTTAACAACCAAATAATAATAATAATAATAATACCTAGCATGAAGGACTTGGATGTTACGTTTTTTCATCACATCATTTAATATGAAATGAAACTCCAATTGCAAGGTAGGTAATACAAAATTTGAGTAAACACATATTATTATGAAAGATCAACAACCAATGACTCATATGCATCATCAAGAAGAACAAGTGTTTTAGTTGTATTAATATCGCTACAAGAAGGCATCACAACTTTTTCTTGCCAAGTTGTAAATCTGCATTTTGAGAATCAATAAAAATCTTTGCATCAATAAAAGAAGAAAAAATTTTAACATTAGTTGAAGAAGTTGGAAGTAATATAGAATTGTCCATAAGGAAATTCTATATAAATCAAATTCTCTAAAGAAAAATCGAAGAAAGAAAAATAAGATCTGCTTAAAAAAATTGAGTACCATTTTTTTATACTAATCTTCTTAAAACATGGTGTGCTATACTTACACTAATAAATAATAAGACCATGGCTCATATAATGATGGGTTGATTATAGGGCCTATGTACCTCCTTCCCTCATTAAATATAATAAGTTGTTGATGAGATGAGGCCTTTCTACTTCTCTTAATTCTAAGGATTGATGCATCAATTGTATATCATCTATCTTTAATAGTACTATGATACCTTAAGGACTAGCATAGCTAAGGATGATGGCCAATGCTTTTTATCATTTAGGAAGCTAGAAAACATCAAACATTTATGTGACTCACTTATTTTAGGTTTACTTTACAAGCAACACCAACGAATGTGGTTGAATTTAACCCTAATCCTCACTATGTTTCCACAAAACAAGATCATTTAATCTATAATAGGCTTCAATCAATGGTTGGGAATAATAAATATATAAGTTTCAACAACTTTATCCATGCAATGTAGCATTACATTCTACATTAAGGATCATCCAACTCAAAGAATCTAATTACCATGTGATTTTGAGTTAGGTTATCTTTGGATTCTAAACTACATAAACAAGGCTTTGGCTTAACCATTATTTCTAAACTATACCTTAATATACCCCTAATATAGCTGACTTGGGGTTCTACATGAGGTGGGCATATACTTAGGAATGGTGTTTATAGTATTGAAAACCTTTTGGTATTATGCAACTCAACCTCCTTAGGTCCAATAGCTCAAAATATTAAGTTGAAGTAAGCATATGTACAAGTAGGACTAGATAGTGATGTTCATCTCTACATTCAAGATAGGCTCTATGCCAAATAAATAAACAATGCAATCCATCCATTCAAGGTATAAGGATGAATATATTATTATTAATATGATTAGTTAATGATCTTGAAAAATACTACATGCTTCACATAATGCATACTAATCAAATGCATCATCCACCTAATTACTAACTATGAATTTAAGTGAATTACTTATCCTAATGTCTAAATGACTTCTAATCATAATATATTTGGGTTTATTTTATGGAAAGCAAATAAACATACATGATCACACATATATTTTCTTTCTTTCTTTTTCAAAAAATATAAGAACATAATTGCTAATAAATAAATGGAATTATCATATTGAAATAAGAATAAATACATAATATTTCACTTTCCATGAAAGGAAAATCTAACTATGATAGAAGACAAAAGACATTCATAATTGTTGGGAAAACAAAGAAGAACCATTAGCATAGCAAAGCATAAACCATTAATAGAAAATCAACCACACATCAAAAGCTATTGTAACAAAAGAGAATAAAAAAGAAAGTAACTACCAAACCCTTGCCAAACTAGGGTAAATATTCAAGCAATGTATTTCCATTAATCTTCATCACAATAAACACATGTGGTTGCTTACATAACAAGCAAGCTGCTTCTAAATTAATATACAGATGTCTCATAGTTTCTTCAACTCTTCTCTAGCTCTTCTAAAATATTCTTAAGATTTGATTTAGACCTTTCAAAACTTCCTTGGATCTTTCCAAAGTCATCCTCAAGGTCTAGTAACTTTGTCGATGCATCCCCACCAATAAAGCCTTATCGACGCATCCCCATCAATGCATCTTAGATGCATTGGTGCATATGCATCAATGAGGACACGTTAATGCATCCCCATCAACACATCTTAGATGCATTAGTGCATATGCATCACTACTTTGTCATCTGATGAGCCACGATATCACATCAACCGTGATATCACAGCCCATCACCATGTTTATAAATAAGAGGTAGCTTTCCCTTGTAATCTCATCTAGATCTAGACCCTTAGCCAAACTATAGCAGTTTTACCATTCCAGAGTTAGAATAATTTCCATGTGCCTACAATAGGAGTCTTTAAGTGAATAGATCTTTATTTGAGCAAATTGTACCTGAGCACACATTTGTGTATGGCAATAAAGACGAACTTTTTAATAAACCTTGCAACATGTGGACTAAGCTAAATAGAATTTAATTATTGTTAAATGTTTAATTACTTTCCTAGATAATTAATCTCTCTCAACCCTTGACTCTCCTAGTTAAGTGCATTCAGTACAATCACTTCGAGCACATGTGTAATGCTTGGTAACCCAGTAACGAGTAGCGTTTGGTAATCCCAGTAGCGTTACACTAGTTCAGGGTGTGTACGGTAAGTGGGAACGGATACTGGTGCTAGGATAATTAAAACTTAGTTAATGGAAATTAGTTAATTAGTCTTTTCACCTTTTCCCTCTTAGCATAAGGTGTTAAAAAGACAAAAGTTATAAAAATCACATACCTCAAACTTACTTAACCATACAACCATGACAATACAAGTAAGTTTGGGAGGACAATGATTGATTATCCTTAAGTGTTCCATTAGGGCAAGTAAGCACTTAGTCCTTGGAGTTCGACCAGATCACATGTGAGACGCTCATATTCGTATGGTTGAGTGTAGGGGTACCTCTCCACTCATCATCATCTAAAATGTATAAATATACAAGCACCTGCCACGTATTTTCCACCATTCGATCAGTAGTGTAGTTAGACTTGTACTGACCTAAATCGTCGGTGCAAGGCTAGAAGGGAAACAAACACCAAAAGATTGTCGGGCAGACACAGCTGACCCTGCCTTCACCTGAGGGCAAGCTAGAAAAGTAATGAAGGCAGAGTGCCTTAGATGGTCTGCACACAAATCAACCAAGGACTTCCCCTAGTGTAAACTATAGCTTACGCTGGGGTTATGATAACTAATATTTTAAAACGCGAAACAGAATGTATGAGGTATAAATTTAAATTGGTATCATAATCAAAATGTGAACTGAATGTAAAACAAAGTAAATGGTATAATGGCTAGCAAAATGAGCTGTATTGTATTGCATAGAAAAGATGTGCACTAGTCAAAGTGTAGTTGCACGTGTGGATGGTAGGTCAAGCGCCAAGCCACAGGGCGATGTGATGTGATGTGATGTGATGCGATGTGTTTTAGAAGTGCTTGGATGCTAGGAGTCAGAGTGTGTTGAGCACCCAAGGATTGCTGGTCTGAGTTTCCTAAGCCGTTTTAACTCAAAAATTTCCAACCCTGTTTATGTGAATTGATAGGGTATTTATAGGGTTTGTTCGGGCTCGAGTGCAAAATTCAAGAATGGAATCAACGGCTGAGGGATGAGAGAAAAATAGATCTGGTGACACATGTCTGGTGGACAGTTGTGCATAAGATGGATGTGTGTCAGCAAGCTATGTTTTTGACCAAGTGCATTGTATTTTACAATGTGTGGCTTACTCAAGCCCATGGAAGCACATACACTTTAGACTGTGAGGGCCCGACAAGTCCACAAATGATGATAGCAAGAGAAATTGACTCTAGCTCACTTGAAACTTCTGGATTTCTGACTTGACTACTGTAGGATGTCGATTCGAGTGGTTCCGTGGCTATTTAAAGTGTTTTTGCTTGACAAGAATTTCCAGCATGAGTTGATTTTGTCTCAGCGTGACTTAAGTGTGCGCATGCGACACTCACGCTGCAGCATGACCTCAACATGAGTGAACAAAAAATTGTAATTTTTCACCAAATTTTGGAATTTTGAAGCCTTATTTTTGTAGCAAGGATTGCCTGACTGTGATTGGAAAATTGAGCCTGAATGTCCCTTATTTTGAGCCATTTATGGCAGGTCATGCTGGAGTCACGCTGCAGCGTGACATGTAGCGTGACATGACTCAAAAATGATGTATTTTGTTTGAAATTTTGATTTTGAAGCTTGATTCTTGAGTGCAACCGCTGTCTGGCTATAGTTGATCATGAGAGTGATCTAAAATCTAGAATTTGAGCCTAGATGTGACTTATTTGAAACCACTTTGAGTAGGTCACGCTGCAGTCATGCTGCAGCGTGACATGTGGAATCTTACAAAACTTGCAATTTTGAGCTGAAGTCTGGCATTTCAAAAGTTGGGACTAGAAGCTGTCAAAGATGTACTTTGAGGATGACTTGCACGTTGTAGATTAAATCGTTTTGGCTTAGTTTTGAGACTCTGAGGGTTGGTCACACTATGGGCAAGCTTCCAGCTTGATGAGAATGAGCAAGCTAGCTTGATTTAGCTATGTGTGGTTTCCATGCCTTAGCCAAAGTTTGCCTCCCGAAAGCTTGAAAGGACTTGAGTCATTCTTGTTTTGACATTTTAGGCCGAAATTAGTGGTGTTTTATTGGCCCCTCTTTGTTGACATTTGGAGGAATCTACCTGAGAGGCGTCAACAAAGAAGTGCAAAACACCATGAACAAACAAGTACCAAGCATTAACCATCCACCCTTGGCCGAATGTCATCACACCATTTTTAAAAGTACATGGGATTGAGGGAATGTGGTTCAAGATGCAAGAGAGTTGGTAGTAACCAGGGAAGCCAAGACGTTAAGGGCTATGATTACTGCCAAGATTGTGGGAGAGGAAGTGCTCTCATGCGAATGAGCTACATCTTTGGTCCTTGTCAATAGCCAATGTTCAGCGGACTTGGAGCCAAGACATAGGAGGTGTGTTCTTTAGAGAAACGGGACTCTTATAGAGTATTTACGAGGCCCATTGTAAATAGCCAAAGCTACGCGATGATCTGCAACATGGTCTTTGAGACATTAGTGTAACCATTTTTGAAGACAATTGCCTTCTCGCCTGGGGCTTGTATGAGAATAGCCAACAGTCTTTTATTTATGATGTCAACGGGGTCATGAAGACCTTTTCCATGCATTTTGCTCTTTGACCTTTTTGTTCTTTTTGTTTTTTGTTTGTTTCTTCTTTTCCTTTGTTTTTTTTCTTTTGTCTTTTCCTTTTCTTTTATTTTTCTTTTCTCAATCTTTTTGAAAGAGCTTGTTTTTTGTATCATGCTCGTGTTTGAGTGCTTGCATTTTGCATCATGTACTGTGTACTATGTTTTGCGTCGCAACTGCTTAGAGAGTCATAGTTTGCAACAGTGTATCAAGAGTTTTGAACTGAGTGGAATGTATCTAGGGGTGTAATTGAATAGGACAATTAGGACATGATGGGAAAATAGGGGATGTATTAGGAATTGGGAATGTACTTATGAACGAATTGATTAACCCAGTTACATGCGTTAGGAAGAATGTGATACCTTGTCGTCATGATGGAGTGCATCCATGTACGAACACCTTAGGAGTATCATCCTACAAACACAACTCCAAGAAGACAAGAAAAACACACAAATGAATCAATTAACTAAGCACTTTAAACTAGGATATGGACTCACCACGTGCAATTTTCAAAGCAAATGGAATTATGAACAACATCAACTTCATTAGTGTCCATGAGACAAACTGTGTAGCAAGTCTTTGTGGAATATGTGCAGCCAATTACAGCAACATATCTTTTCAAACTTTTCCCAGCCATTGATGATGTTGCCAGTTTATAGCCTTAGCGGACTATTGTGGATTAGTTTTACGTCATAACCCTTTGGACAGTGCCAATTTAGCGTCGTAGTGGACAACGCATTGCTAGTTTATAGTCATAGTGGACTGTGAAGAGGAAAACCAGTTTATAGTCTTAGTGGACTCTTGGATGCTAGTTTTACATCATGGTGGACAGATGTGGCAGTTTAGCATCATACTGGACAAAGCTCTGTGGTGTCGATTTATTTTCATGACTCCAGGACGTTCTGTGGTATCAGTTTTAAGTCATGATGCCAAGACTTTTCTGTGGTATTAGTTTTAAGTCATGATGCTAGGACTTTTCTGTGGTATCAATTTTAAGTCATGATGCTAGGAATTTTCTGTGGTATCAGTTTTAAGTCATGATGACAGGACTGTTGACGTGCCTCAAGTTTATCAAACATAGTACCGTTTCAGGTACAAGTGATTTGTAGGATTAGCGAACTCGTTCCCATTCATATCAGCAAGTTTAAATACTCCATTATTAAATGCCTTGGTGACTAAGTAAGGTCCTTCCCAGTTGGCTGAGAATTTATTTGAGTGTTCACGCATGGCTTTAAGGACTAAGTCTCCTTCTTTGATTGGGCGCTTGTGCAGATCGTGTTTGTGTCATTGTCACTGTTGTTTCTAGTACCATTTGATTTGATCAAGCGTTTGCACACATTCCTCCTCTAACGAGTCAAGGTCAACAATGCGCATTTCATTGTTTTGACTTTCATCATAGAGGCCGGAGAGAGCTATCCACAACAAGGGAACCTGCAGCTCTAAAGGTAAAGCAACTTCAAATCCGTACACAAGACTATAGGGAGTTTTTCGTGTGGATGTTCGATGTGTCGTTCTATATGCCCACAATGCGTAAACTAATTTTTCATGCCATTGTTTCTTTCTCTGATTTAGCATCTTTTTGAGCACCATAATGATAGTTTTGTTTGTGGCCTCCGCTTGACCATTGCTCTGTGGGTAGTAAGGTGATGAAAATGCATATTTAATGTCTAGACTTTCACAAAAGCTTTTAGTATCTACACTACTGAACTGTGGCCCATTGTCGATAACAATGGTCATTGAAATACCAAAATGGGTCACGATGTTTTCTATAATGAAAGTGCAAATGTGTTTTGAAGTGCTCTTTCAGAGGGGAATAACTTCTACCCATTTTGTGAAATATTCGGTTGCAGTGATAATAAAGCTATGTCCCGTTGAAGATGATGGCGTTATCGGTCCAATTAAGTCTAATCCCCATCTTTGGAATGGCCATGTGATTTGTGCTGTATGCAATTCATTAGGTGGCACGTGTATTAAATTATCATGCTTTTGGCAAATTTCACATGTTCTGACTTTGGAAATGCAGTCATACTTCATGTGTGGCCAGTAGTAGCCTAAGCACCTAATCTTTGTTGTCATTGCTTTAGATGCAATGTGTCCTCCACAAAGTCCTTCATGGACTTGTTCTACAATCATTTGACCATCAATGCTACTAACTCACATCAACAGAATGCCTTCATAGGATTTGCGACACAAGGTGTCTCCTATTAATGTGTATTGTTGGGAGCATTTTCGCATGGCGTCCTTTTGAGCATTTGTCAAGTGTTGTGGTGGTTCACCTCTTAGAAGGTACTCTTTTATGTCATCGTACCATTCTATTGCATGTGTTGTACTAACGGATGCTATAGGCATTTCATCATGTGTGTTAATTATAGGTTCAGCATAACTTGTTATAGAGATTGGCAACGCACGGAACATCTCAAGTGTCATATTTAAGGCTAGTGATGCAAGTGCATCAGCAATGGTGTTTTTGCTTCTAGGGACATGTTGTACATCGATTTCTACTAGTTGTCTTAGCATATGTTTGGCCAAATCACAATATGGTTGCAAATGAAGAGCCTTACATGTGTAAACCTCAATGACTTGGTTAATAACTAGCTGTGAATCACCTCGAATTACAAGACGTGAGATTCTTGAAGTTAATGCTGCTCAAAGACCTCGAAGAAGACCTTCGTATTCCACCACATTATTGGTACAAGGAAAGGTTAATCGGTAAGTGAAGGGTTGGATTTCTCCAGAGGGGTATGTTAAAATGGCCGCAGCACTTCCTCCCCGAGAGGTTGAAGCTCCATCGAAATAGAGGATTGCTTCGTAGTTGTCAGGTACAGCATCTATACTGTTAACATTTTCATCAAGGAATTCAGGGTTAACTATTGCCTGATCATGGGTTGGTGAAATGGCTAATTGCGTGCCTATAGCTTGACCTTTTGTGGAGGATTGAGCAACATAGTGTAAGTCAAATTCCACGATCATTGCTTTCCACCTAGCTATCCTACTTGACTTGTAGATATTATTCGTGATAGCACGGAGTACGTTATCTTTGCAAATGATGTAAACTTGATTGCGGAAGAGGTAATGCCACCATTTCTTCAAGGCGAAAAGAAGGCCAAGGCATGATTTTTTCACATCGTTGTATCATTGCTCATAGGTGATTAAAGCGTGGCTTAAGTAATATACGGGGATCTCGGCTCCATCTTGACATTTTTGACAAAGCATTGATGCAATAGAAACATCAGAAGTTGCAAGGTAGATATAAAAGGATTTATCGCTTTGCGGGGGATAGACAGTCAGCAGTTGGGTTAGCTCTTGTTTTATGTTCTCGAATGCTTCTTAACATTGTTGGATCCATTGGAAATGCACATCTTTTTGTAATAGGTGCTGCATAGGTCTTAACTTATCTATCAACTTTTTGATAAAGTGTCTTATAAACTGTAGTATACCTTGAAGGCCACGTAATTCGGTGAGGTTTTTCAATGGTTGCATATTAGTTATTTCCTTAACCTTATCAGGATCTACCCGTATTCCCATTTCAAAGACTACGAAACCTAGCATCTTGCCTGTTTTAACACCAAAGACACATTTCTTTGGATTGAGCCTAAGGTCATATTTGAGACAACGTTTAAGCACTAGGTCTAGATATTTTTCATGTTGTTCGGTTATCTTAGATTTAACCACAATTTCGTCCATGTAATCATTGAACAAATTGAGCATATAATCACTAAATATATATGTCATTGCCCGTTGATATGTAGCTCCTACATTTTTAAAGCCAAATGGCATCATAGTATAACAGAATGTACCCCAAGGTGTCATGAAAGTTGTTCTAAGTTCATGTTCTGAAGTGATTCTTATTTGGTTGTACCCTGAAAATCCATTCATAAAGGATAATAGTGCATGCCCAGCAGTTGTGTCAATAATTTGATCAATGCTAGGTAGCGGGAAGTCATCATTTATAGTGGTTGTGTTAAGATCATGGAAGTCGATACATATTCATATACTACTTTTCTTCTTGGGAACTACAACAATGTTTGATACCCAATCAGAATAATCAATAGCCCGGATGAAGCTGGCTTGGTAGAGTTTTGTGATTTCAGCACAGATAGCCAATGCTACCTCGGGTCTAACCTTTCATGCTTTTTTTTTACCAGTTTGATTTTTTTATCGAGAATGATGTTATGTTAGATGATCCGGGGGTCTAATCTTGGCATGTCTGTGTATGACCATGTGAATGTTTTTATGTTCTCTTTTAAGAATTGAGTGATGTCACCTACAAGTTGCGAGTCTAGTAGGGCACTTAATTTCAATGTTCTAGCTTTGTCATTGACTGTGGCAATAGGGATTTCAACTAGAGGATCTTCAGTGATATTATTAGCTTCCAGGTCCAAAGTCTTAGTCACATTTTTAGGCTAGTCAAACGTTTCTTGAGTGGAGGCTATTAAATTGGAATAAGTGGATGGGTCTAGATCCAAGGATTCTAGGTTGATTGCTCTTTTTACCTCCCTGTATGATCCATTGAGAGACAATATTGAGAGGATATTCTTGGTGGTCATGTTCTTGCCCCTGCCAATTTAAAATAGGAACGGAGTAAGAGACATCCTCTTGGCGAAGGAGTTACTAAATATAAGCGAACTATGTACTGAAAAAAATCAGGAGATGCAGTAGGAGTGATGGCAGTTTAAGGCCATACCGGGCCAAATGGCAATTTAAGGCCATACCGAGCCACTTATGTTGACTTGTCATTTGGACCGGGTGTATGCACTATTTTTAAACTTTGACTTTTAAATTTTTGAGTGAACAATAAATTCATGAAGATTTTAAAGTTTTATGAATTTTATGTGCATTGTTACGTATTTCCAGATGTCCCTACATGTTTATTGTTGTTGTTGATTGTTGATTTTGTGTTTTTTTTCCTCTTTCTCATAAGAAGAACAATTTTGGGCCTCATCTCCAGAGGCTAGAATAATGAGGAATGAAGGCCAACATATAACATAGATGAAAACAAATTTAAACAAATAAAGAAAATATAAAGTGAGAGAAAAATAAAGTAAAACAAAATAAGATTAAAAAAAAGAATGTGTTGGGTTTAAAAAGGGGATCTTGAAGTGGAGGAAGAGCATTTTGTGCTAGTGTGACTTCTTTACTGTAACGTGACTTAGGAGTGCAACGTGAGCTATGACATTAGCGTGACTTGCAGTCAATAGCATCAACGTGCACAAGGCAACATGAAGGACAAGGGCATAGGAAAGGCAAGTCAAGATAAGGGGAAGAGGCAGGAGGATCTGGCATTCGTAGAGGAGAGCAAAGAGCTTCTCCAGCGTCTTCCCCAAGCCAAGATTCCAACGTGGAAGAAGGCTTTGCACAGGTAAGTTTCTTTCTCCCCTGCTTTCCTCTAGCAACATTACCTAGGGTAAGATTTTGTGCTTGGGATTTTTGAGCTATGATTTTCTTGGGGTTTTTGGGATTACGATTTTGGGTGAATACAAATTTGGGGTGTGAGTGCATGGGCAGGGTTTTCAGTTTCCTTGGCGTTTTGGCCGCAAAATTTCTAGCTTCCTTGGCGTTATAATTGCAGGGTTTTTGGGCTTTCTTGGCATGACTAGTTGCAAGAAAAGCCAACATGAACTTGGAAGTTCCTTGTTCTGACTTCCCGGTAGTGTGACTATCCTACCCTGATTGTTTTGCCCTCTTTGGCAGCTTGACTGCAAAATTTTTTATTTTTGAGAGCGGCGTGACTTGTAATTTTTCAGGGTAGCGTTACTTGCGAATTTTTTTCTGGATTTTGGGGTAGGGAATGAATAGCATGACTTCGAATTTTTGGGGTAGGAATGAACAGCGTGACTTGGAATTTTTGGGGCAGGAATGAATAGCATGACTTGGAATTTTTGGGGCAGGAATGAACAGTGTGACCTAGAATTTTTTGGGGCAAAATTCTTCAATTTTAGAGGGTAGCATGGCTAAAAATTTTTGCCCCTGGGCAGGGTGGCGTGACTAATAAATTTTTGAGCCTACTAGGGCAGCGTGACTGGTAAATTTTTCTTGTGGATTTTTCAATCTGCCAGGGCAATGTGACTGGTGAATTTTTGGGTCTGCCCAGGGTAGTGTGACTTGTGAATTTTTGGGTCTGCCCAAGGTAGCATGACTTGTGAATTTTTGGGTCTACCCAGGGTAGCGTGACTTGTGAATTTTTGAGTCTTGAGGGGTAGCGTGACTGCCAAATTTTGATTTTTGGAAGAGCCTAATGTGACTCAGTTGGGGAGCCCTATTTTCTTTTCTATTTCTCTATTTGCAATGACATGATTCCCAAGGGTAGCGTGAACACAAGGCAATGGTTGCAGGTATGAGCTAGATTGTGAGCACCTAACATGAGTTTTAAGGAGTTTTAAGGGAGGACTGCGTCCAGTGTGAGTTGCCTTTGGGAGGTTGTGGTGTGAGTGTCAAGTTTTCTTTACTTGTAAAAGTGATTGTTAAGATGTTCACTAATTTCTAAATTTATATTGTTTATTATTTTTTTTTAAGATTGATGATTTAAACATGGATTTACTGTGAAATCGATTTTAATGTACTCCAGTAAGCATCAGATATACTAAATAGATGTTAGTGTCCTTATCTCATGGGGTGAAGCTGTGCATTCCAAGTGTTTGTTTATGTGATTTCTTGGCTTATGTGGTTTTGATCTATTGTTAGCACTAAAATTCTTCACTTACCTAATGTTTCTGGCATTAGGTTGGCTATGTGCAGGGGACCTAAACCTTCTCTTCTGGTGATTGAGCTTGTTGGGGTGCTTGCTTGGTTTGGCCCCTTTGGACCAGACACACCCCCCTATGACATGTGCATCAGGCCCCATGTGATATGGTTCCACCCCAGTGTTAGTTCGTTTTTGTCCTTCATCTTGCAATATTTTAGTGTGGTTATATGATCTCACCTGAGTGAACAGTTAGCTCGTGACATCATCGAGACAGCGTTGCCTGGGTCTACACAAGGCATTCTTGCTTTTATCACCGATATCGATGAGGGAATTTTCATGGTTTCAGGAGGCTCTGCTAAGGGTCCTAGATCTACATGTCCTTGGACTCGTGTGTGGGAGCTACCTACGTGTAGTCATTATAACAGTAGCAACACACTTTTCCTAGCCCTCTGTGTACACACTCTATTTTAGAACCCACCTGGGACGGTATATAGAGTGGACAAGTATGCTCCTTTGTGTCTTGTTTAATTTTAATCCCTTTTTAAATTTCATTTCATTGTCTAAATGCAAATGTTATTTTTCCTATGCAGGCCCCGCTTTGATGAACATGGGATGCATGATGATGATGGCAGGCTTGCCTTAGCATGCACGGTGCTAAAGACTTTCATGGCAGACCCCATTTCTCATGCTGCGGTGTTGGACCAGACCAAGGTGGCTCTTGTTGACTACCATAGGCAGTTTTCAAGAGCCTTTGAGTGTTGCCAAGTTCACAGTTGGTTACATGGGGAATGGTCTTCTAATGGGCCAACCTTCCCTCAAAGAATTGATCCTACACCTATCCCACCTACACCATTTACTGATGGCAAATGACCATGCTCTACTCTCCATTTTCTTTTCTTTTGTTGCCTAATATTGTACTATGTTTTTAACTCTTTGCTCTGTGTTTTCTCTTTACAGTAGCCATCCCTCCCAAAGAAGTCACTATTATAATGGGGTGCATTGAGGCCACCCTTTTCATAAAGTTTGGGGAGGTGGAGCAGTCACAAAAGTGGTTGTAGAGGGGAGCTCTAGAGTTGACCATCAGTCGCCTTACCCAGGCAGGTCTAATGGACTTATTTTCAGCTTTGACTCCTAGCATTCTAGCTACTGAGATGGTCACTATTGTAGATTCCTTCAATGGTGATGCTTCCCATTTTAGCACGTGGGTCCGAGGGATCAAGGTATCTTTTCACTTGACCACTGAATTTTTCTCTGATCTTTTTGGCGTGCCCATGGATGGCACCATGGTGTCTATAGATAAAGCAACAAAAGAGGATCAGGTCATAAGAGAGTTGGAGGAATGGTTAGGTGTGCCTCAGGGTCGCAAAGGTTTTGCTATGCGAGACGACACCCAATCAGTGGAGGTGAACTTTCTATATCCTCTCTTCCGAGCACGGGCATTTCCCAAATCTCTCTCTCAAGGGAGGAACCTTGGGATTGAGACTGCACATGTCACATGCCATTTTATAGATAGGCAAGTGTTACAACTGGGCACATTTTCTTGTATATGGTCTTCGCAGGGAGGTTATCAGGTTAAGTTCCAACGTCCATGCTAAATCTCATTTTACCTTTGCTTTCTTTGCAAGATATTTACGTAGGTTCGCTGAGTTCCTAGTGGTTTATGATGATAACTACTATGTTTTGAGGGACCGTTCGCAACTATCTCGTCCTTGGATTTTCCACCTATTTAGCATCACTAGATCCCAAGATCCACTGGAGGACATTGAGGAATTGGTATCAGTTACTAGTGGAGGTGCAGTCATCTGTTCCCATCATTCCCATGATAGTTTGGGATTGGAACCACCTGGGCTACGCATGTCTATGAAAAGGGCTGAACGGTTGATTGGCAAGACCATTGGGAAGTCCAAGATGAAGGTGAAGAGGAAAGAATGCCTAAGGGAGCCTACTCCAGATGCGATACTACCAAGGGCAAAGAAGATTCGGTTTGTACTACCAATGGAAGGTAAGTATTTCATTTTATTGTTATTAATTTATTTATTGTGACATGTTAATGCATATGTTTGTTGAACGTATATGTACCCTATGTCATACTAATGTTAGAATATTGGTGTTATCAGAGGAGAGTCCAGAGAGAGAGAGGGAGATTTTGGCCCCAATGGCCAATCCCGAAGTGATTTTCATAGGGCCGGAAGAAGAAGCGAATGAAAGAGAAGAAACAATTGAAGAAAATCCTGCCTCGCAAGTGGAGGATGTGATAGGTATCATGGAGATGAGGCTTTCAGAGGCTTTGGATGCACTCAGGAAACCCAGTGATGAAAGAGGCGTCCATTCAGGTGATGAGAGAGATGTCCTTGATGGCTTCCTCAATGGATCGTTGCAGCTTGGTGATCCGCCTAAGCTAAATAGCAAAGGGCCTTTTGGTATGTTTCTTTTAGCACAATCCATGTTTTTGTACCTTTTAATTTTCATGCATTTTTTTTAATTATCTTAATTTTTTTGGCATCATAGGTAAATGTTAAGACTTCTGAGGTACACGCATCTCAAGAAAAGATGTTAGGAACACAGGTTCCAATCGAAGTGACCTCCCTGGCTTGTCCAATATTGACCGACCAGCTAAGGCTATGGCCTAAGATGCCTAGTAAGATAGACTTTGTTAAAATCATAGTTAATGATGTGGGCACTCGCCTACAAGGAGCTCATCCAGAACTAGGTATGAGTGTGTTACGTATTGTGCTTAGTATCTAAGTTTATTGTGTTTCTTTGCGTTCATTGATTATGGTTGATTCCTATGTGCAGTACTTACAACTACAGGTGCCCAAATTTAGTGGGATCCCTCTGAAGCTACTCACATTGATGCTCTCCCTAAACTACCAGGGAATATTGAGCAAGTCCCATGGAATGTGTACAATGCAATTTCTGGTTGCGTCGTACAGAACGCCAAGTCGCTTTGGACTTGTAGACATTCGATTGAGTACTTATGGGATGAGGTGCATTCATTGAAAGAAGCACTGGCAAAAGAGAAAGAGAAGGGTAGGGATCTTCAATCTCGTTACGATCTTGCTGCTACTAGACTATCTAGTGATAGCACTTGGTGCACATCTGAAATTACCTATGCATGTTACTAGACGATTTTAAACAGCAAACTGTAGGTGACACAGGACTTAGTAGAACAAAAAGCACAAATAGATTTGCTGAACAAGAAATGTCATGACTGGAAGTCCTTTTCTACAAAAGTACGAAAATGGGGGCAAGACCAAAAGAACCACAAGCATCAGTATAAGAAGTGGTTGAAGGAGGAATCAGTTGAACGTCAACAAGTGGAGATGTTCATCGATGGGTTAGGCTTGCGGCCTTCTTGTGATAGGTTCATCGAGGGCACTGAGATGGAGGGATCTCTAGAGAGGACCATTACTACCACCTCTAGAGAGGTTTTGACAAGCATGTTTTCTCTTGAGCATCCTACCTGGACCTTGGTGGACAAGGGGAAAACCTTGGCTAGCATCAATCTTGGCCTGGAGGAGGATTGGGCGAATGTGCTAGAGGGGGAGATTCTAAGGCATTTGGAGGCCAACTTAGGGCCTTACTCACTTGTGAGTGTTTTATTGTGGCATTCATTTTTGTATGGTTTTGTTGTTTTCATTGTTAGTGTTACTGTTTTTATCAGTTTTGCATTTATGATTTGCTTTACTACTCTTACTTATTTTTTTTCTATTTTCTGCTATAGGGACATGTTAATGATGGGTCTAGTCCCAGTGGAGCGAGAGCGGATGATGAAGAGGGCCTTGGGAAGCAACCCCCTCCATGAGCTCATCGTTAATCAGATTTTAGCTATCAAGTGTTTTTAAGATTTTTTTGGATTTTTGATGGAAATGTACGGTTGACAAATGTAATAACATGGACCTAGTTATGGCATAACGCGTTGAAATTTTACTATCATATTGACTCAACGTTATTTTTTTTTATTTTTTTGTTTTCTCTTTTTATTTGCCTTTTCAGGTATTATAGTGAACATGTGCGTGTAACTAACTATAAAATGGAGGAACGAAATGTGAATCGATGCTTGTAAAATAGGAAAGTAACATTGAAGTCATAAATTAAGGTTGTAACTTGTATCATTTGAACAAGAATTTGAAAATAATATAGCGAATGTTTGTAAACTTGTAACGTACTAAATCCTAGTTTAAAGCCATTTCGGGCTGTTCACACCAATTTAAAGTCATGGTGGTGGATTGTTGCCTCTGTTGCTAAGGAAAGAAAGATTGTCAATTTTATGTCATAGTGGGCCAAAAGAAATAATAGTTTTAGAAAGCTTTTAAAGGGAACCAACCATTTCTGACCGTGGCTAGTTTAATGTCATTGTGGACATTCACTGGCAATTTAACGTTGTACCAAACAATTGTTAGTTTACCGTCATTCTAGACATGTGGTAGTTTAATGTCATCTTAAACATTGGTAGTTTAACGTCATTTCGGACGTGTGGTAGTTTAATGCCATTTCAGACATTGGTAATTTACTCTAGTTATTAAGTTGCTTCTTAATCTTTTGTAGCTTAACGTGAGGGGTTGGACACGTGGGTATGATCTTATACTCACCTTCCCCTTCATCAATGATGTCAAAGGGTAATTCCAACCAAGAGACATCAATAGGAATGGCTCCTATGTTTGCGTTGTCTAGTGGCCCCTCAATTTTAGCAAGATTGTGAGTTAATGTTGGGTTCACCTCTTGGTGTATACTCGTAGTTTCTTACTTAGGCTCAACAAATTCAATCTCTAATTCTTGATCTACTCCAAGGTGTGAGGAAGTGGACGATACTATTGTATCCCCATATATGATGATTTCACCACCCTTGTAGGGTAGGTGAATCTCCTGATGGATCAATGAAGATAAAGCTTTAATTTGAGCTAGCCAGGGATGTCCTAGAATTAGATTGAAGCCTAGCATTTTGTCAACCACTATGAATTCAACTGATGTGGGGAATTGGTCCCCGACTATGAAGTCTAAGGTGACAATACCTTTCACCCCAACATGGGAACCACTGAAGGATTTCAAGAAAGAAGTTGTCATGGGCTGTATTTGTTCAGTAAGTCCTAGTTTTTCGATGACGAGAAAGGGTATTACATTTTTTGCTGCACCGTCATCGACATGCACCCTACGTATCTTGAAATGACCGACCTGTATCATTATGAACATAGGGGCTATGGTGACTTCTCTTGTTTTCTCATCTAGCTTAATGTCCTTAGCATGGAATTCTAGGGATGTAATCTTTGATTCCTTAGGTTGTGTGGAAAATACTGCATAAATGGATGGTTCATCTGCAAGAAGGTTCTCACTAATAGGGATCAAAGTCAGCATCCGTACTAAAGCTTCGCGGTGTACTAGTGAAGTCATTATTAGGTCATACAGACTTAAAGAAGTGTTCTTTTGTTTTAAAGCTTGTGTAACCTAGATCAACACATTTGCTAGGTCTTTAATGTTTGGAGCACTCTTGTATGTGTAGATTTGGTCCATTTGACCCAACATTCGTATTTCCCGCAAAGGAAATTTTGCGTTGGCAAAAGCGGGTGCTGGGGGGTTCGGGACACAACCCGTGATGTTTTGATGACTCGTACTAGGCTCATTAATGGATGGACCCATGGGAAAAATGTTTAGTGGTGTAGGCTTTGGTGGTCCTAATTTGTACTGATGGCTTTCTCTTTCCAGATGCTCTCTTGTTAACCTATTAGCGAGAAGTTCTCGTAGAGGTCACGGGGGAGTAGAGGTGGATTGTGTTTCAGGATGTTTTGGCACCCGGATCACAAAGAGGAAGGGTCGATTTTTAGATGGTGTGGTTGTTGCTACAACAGAAGGAAGCATGTGAATGATGAACAGCTTTTGTGGTGTAGGGGATGGGCATATGATGAAAGGAGTCTGAGGAGATGTTGGTGTAGGTGTGTTCTTTGAAGGCCTGCAAATCAAAAAAGGTTTTAGCAAGACGTCTTATCTACTTTCTACATGGATAATATTAATTACATATGGTGAATCATTGGTGTTGAGAGGATCCTTGCAGACTCCCATGGGTTGGTTTTGGGGTCTTACTAGGTTTTCCTCGTCGAATACTACTTCACCCCTGTCAATCATGCATTGTATATCCTGTTTCAAGGTGAAGCAGTAATCAGTTCCATGACCAGGTCATTGGTGATACTCGCAAAACCTATCCAATCTAAACCCTCTTGGAATGGGGGGTTCATTAGGTGTTGCTAAGGCTGGGTTCTTGGCCAACTCACACAATCGATCATGTTTTTGAGAGGCCACAAGAGACATTTGCTTATGTTTGATTAAAATGGCCTTTAGAAGCTGGTCAAGCAATTGTGAAGGTTTCATGGGTAGGGGCGTATATTGAGTAGGGTCTTTTCTTTCGAAGGTGCGAGCATGACCTATGTTGGTGGTTCTATTTGAGGGGGTTCCGGGTGTAGGCACAGGCATGTTTCTTTCATAGCTGTTTCAGATAGCGGGTTGTTTCCCTTTTTGTCTTGGATGGTTAGATCAGGCTGTCTCGGCCACTGCTACTACCGTTGTCTTGGATTTATCTTTCCTTGTATGTTGGCTTCTAAAGGTCAAGTAAGCTAGGTCATTGCTTGTTTGTGCAGCCTATTCTATGTCTTTAATTTGCACAAATTCTTGGCTCAAGGTACGAGGTTTCAAATAGTAAAGTTTTCACTTAATAAAGTCATTTGTAACTACTTTAAGGATGGTAAGTAGATACATTTCAGGGATAGGTTCGTGAAGTTCATTTAGGGCTTCACTCCACCTTTGGATAAATTTCTGTGCTGGCTCTAATGATGCCTATTTAATTTGAATTAAGCTATTGAGTGTGGCTTTAGGATTTAGATTGTATTTGAAACAATTGACAAATTGGTGTAGCAAGTCCTCTATAAAATATATGGAGTTGCGGGGTAAAGCTCGGTACCAATCTAGGGCTTTTCCGGTTACAAACATGGCAAACACACACAGAATCACATGAGGCCATGCCTAAAGTAACAAACTTTCTGTTCAGAATGTTACTAGGTGGTCGTTTAGGTCTCCTTCTCCATTGTATTTGGCTAACTGGGGTAATGAGACCCTCTTTGGCAAGGTTACCGGTGGGACTGAGGGATCAATTGGATCATCTTGATAGAAGTCCAGTACTTTGACTTCCTTGGTGTTTACAATTTTGAGGCACTTTAATTCTTCTGCTAACGAATGCATCATTTTTTTCGTGTTAGCCCATTCTTGGGCAGTAGGCAGACCGATGGTTTCAGCTAGCAGTGGTTGGTAATGACTTGATTGTGCCATCGTTTGTGCAAAAGAGAGATTGTTGAACTATCGTTTGCTACAATGGGATGACATTTGAGGCTGAGATCATGGTATGTGGTACACTGTAGTGAGTAGACAGGTTTTGCTGAATAGTTGGTGGGACCCATTGCCCAGTCATAGGTTGTGAAGTGATCATTGGTGCTTGTTGGATTTGCACTTGAGGTATGTAATGGATGGACGTGGAAGTAGGTATAACCGATGGCATCCCAATCACTTGAGGTCAAAAAGTTGTTCTTGCATTATTTTGAGGAGGAGGTTGTTGGGGTTTTGTTTGCAATGGTACGATGGAAGTGGACGTGTTAGATTGAGCGTTGAACTTGGAGAAGATGGGAATGGGAGTGGATACTTCCTGTAGAGAAGCTGGCGGTGGAAATATAGTCTCTTCCAAGAAAGGTTGAAACAATGGGTTCATATGGGCATGGGGACTAATGGTATGGTATGAATCCCCATGTTCAGATTGAGCTACGAAATCATCTTCCTTGTCTCCACCTTGAGGCTCTATTGGAGGTAACTGTAGGGCTTGACTTCTAGCCATGAGAAGTTGGGATATGAGTTTATGATGATGTTCAGAGAGCGAGATTATGTCAAATGTTGAAGGGATGAATTTGCCACATCCTTTGTGGATAATTTCATAGTCTTGTTTTGCTTCCCTTTCTACACGATCGATGGGTAAGTTAGCTTGAATCTTAACATAGATGAAGTTATACTGTTTGGTTGTGAGATTTGCATAAGTAGGGTCCTTTCCCTGTAACCTGAGTGACTGGCACATAGGACCTTGAGGATTTATCTGTTCGATGATAGTTATGGATTTAATAGTGGTAACAGGGTTCTAGGTTTCAGCCCCAAAGTCAGAGGTTGACAGTGTTACTGGATTAATTTGGGAGGATTCCATAGTGAACATGAGTGGACTAGGCTAGACGAGTTGAACGTGACAATTGCAGTGTGACAACAACTAAAGCGTGACAGCGTGATGCAACATGACAGCATGACAACTGCAGTGTGACAACAACTACAACATGGTAGCATGACAACTGCAGCATAACAACAACTACAGCATGACAGCATGACAACTGCAGCGTGACAACAACTACAGCATGATAGCATGATAACTGCAGCGTGATAACAACTATAGCTTGACAGCGTGACAACTGCGACAGGGAGATTCATAGGACTAGTTGAAAAATTTTTGACGTTTTAACAGACACCAAGCAAGTCACCCTCCTTCTAGCGCCAATATACTGTACTGACCTAAATCATTGGTGTAAGGCTGAAAGGGAAACAAACACAGAAAGATTGTTGGGCAGACACAACTAACCCTGCCTTCGCCCGAGGGCAAGCTGGAAAAGTAATGAAGGCTGAGTGCCTTGGATGGTCTACACGCAAATCAACTAAGTACTTCCCCTAGCGTAAACTACAGCTTGCACTAAGGTTATCATAACTGATATTTTAAAACGCAAAACAGCACGTACGAGATATAAATTTAAACTGGTATAATAATCAAAATGTAAAAAAATGTGAACTGAATGTAAAACAAAGTAAATGGTATAATGGCTGGAAAAATAAGCTGTATTGTATTACATAGAAAAGATGTGCACCGGTCAAAGCGTAGCTACACGTGTGGATGGCAAGTCAAGCGCCAAGCCCCAGGGCGATGTGATGTGATGTGATGTGATGCGATGTGTTTCAAAAGTGCTTGGATGCTAGGAGTCAGAGTGTGTCAAGCACTCAAGGATTGCTGGTCTGAGTTTCCTAAGTCATTTTAACTCAAAAATTGCCAACCACATTTATGTGAATTGACAAGGTATTTATAGGGTTTTTTCGGGCTCAAGTGCAAAATTCAAGGATGGAATCAATAGCTGAGGGATGAGAGAAAATGGATCTGGTGACACATGTCTGGTGGACAGTTGTGCATGAGTTGGATGTGTGTCAGCAAGCTATGTTTTTGACTAGGTGCATTATATTTTACAATGTGTGGCTTACTCAAGCCCATGGAAGCACATATAATTTAGACTGTGAGGGCCCGACAAGCCCACAAATGATGATAACAAGAGAAATTGACTCTGGCTCGCTTGAAACTTCTGGATTTTTGACTTGACTGCTGTAGGATGTCGATTCAAGTGGTTCCGTGGCTATTTGAAGTGTTTTTGCTTGACAAGAATTTCCAGCGTGAGTTGATTTTGTCTCAGCGTGACTTGAGCATGTGCACGTGACACTCACGCTACACTCATGCTACAACGTGACCTCAACGTGGGTGAACAAAAACTTGCAATTTTTCACCAAATTTTGGAATTTTGAAGCCTTATTTTTGCAACAAGGATTGCTTGACTGTGATTGAAAAATTGAGCCTGAAAGTCCCTTGTTTTGAGCCATTTATGGCACATCACGCTGCAGCGTGACCACAGTGTGACATGCACCGTGACATGACTCAAAAATGATGTATTTTGTTTGAAATTTTGATTTTGAAGCTTGATTCTTGAGTGCAACCGTTGTCTAGCTGCAGTTGATCCTAAGAGTGATCTGAAATTTGGAATTTGAGCCTAGATGTGACTTGTTTGGAACCACTTTGAGTAGGTCACACTACAGTCACGCTGCAACGTGACATGTGGAATCTTACAAAACTTGCAATTTTTAGCTGAAGTTTGGCATTCCGAAAGTTAGGACTGGAAGCTATCAAAGATGTGCTTTGAGGATGACTTGCATGTTGTAGATCATATCGTTTTGGCTCAGTTTTGAGACTCCAAGGGTTGTTCATGCTATGGGCAAGCTTCCAGCTTGACGAGAATGAGCAAGCTGGCTTGATTTAGCTATGCATGGTTTCCTTGCCTTAGCCAAAGTTTGCCTCCCGAAAGCTCGAAAGGACTTAAGTCATTCTTGTGTTAGGCTGAAATTAGTGGTGTTTCAAGACTCTTGTGGTTTTCTTCCATAATCCTAGCAAATAGTCAGTGAGTGTCCATAGTGTGGATTTGAATCAATTGTACAACATTTTATTCAAGTGGCATTGTACCTGGACATATTCCATGAACAACAATAATATTGAGATTGATTCCTATTCATTCTAGCACTATGACTTAGAATAGATTTACTTTCTATGTACTTAGCTAATATTTACATTTTTATGTATGTTAATTAATCAGCGGTGATGAATCATGATTCCTTAGGCTACGATATCAGACCCTTGATATCGGATCCACGCTATCGGGTACACGATATCATAGCCCAAATAACGATATCAGATACGTAATATCGTGACTTTTGCATGAGCCTATAAATACACATGTAGGTGCATGAGAGGATCCAGTCTTTAAGTTTTAGAATTAGTTAGTTCTAGAAGTTAGTTTATCTCTTTTTCTCTCTCAACCCTTTCTCCCAGTGCATGCCCGCAATGTGATGATTGTAATTGTATGACATCCTTTATTTGAGTGTGATGTACTTGGACACGTACATGACCAAAAATAAAGATCGAGATTACTTCATCATTGCAGCATTCACTTAGNATATTTTCCATCACCTCCAGGAGTAGCATTAGTTTAGGAACACATCATACACCTCACTCTGGACTAAACCATGCATGACAAAACATATACTAGTCCAAGTGGGAAGACAGTGAACTATGATCAATGACTAACTATCTAGATACCACAACTAGCCGTCTACATAGTTCAACTGGATCGTGCGTGAAACAATTGTATTCATATGGTTGTGTATTGGTACCTCGTCACTCATCATTGGCACTGTTGCCAGGGACGATGTTAGTTATTTAGATTCTTTATATCATACAAGATCACTGTAAAAAGTATTAATGATATATCCTTTAGAAAAGAAATTAAATTCAATTCAATTAAGTCACACACCACCCACGACCATGTCTCTCTCACAAGACTATGATAACGCAACAACTAGTAAGGCAATTCATTGGAGAACCAATGAACTATATGACAATGAGGATGAAGTTTGGAGGACTCAATCTGATGTAGGGATATCCTATGAACATAAATGAAGACAACATCATCCCAACTCATGAATGCATAACCTACCCAGTGACAATGAACCCCTATTGGCCACTACAAGCCTAACGCAAATACAAGAGGCTATTCGAATATCCTGTAGGCATCGCAAGGAAAGCCGTCTACCCAGGCTTGACTTAAATAACTTTCCTAAGTTTTTAGGAGGCTATCATTTAGATCCACAACAACATTTACAAGACTTCTACGATGCCTGTGCATGGAACAACATTGATAATGGATGGCAAAAACTTAAGCTCTTTCCTATGACACTCGTTGGCCACACAAAAGCATGGTATAGGTTCCTAAAACCAAAGTCAATTCGACTTTGGCCAACAATGGTAGAACTATTTAATGAAAGATATCAAAGGTATGCAAGAGTGTCAACCTTGAGGAGACAAATCCAAGAGTGGAAACAAGCACAACATGGACCCTTGGACATGGCCTTAGAAAGATATTATGCATTGTTAAACAACTGCCTAGGCCATGAGTTCTCCAAGGAAAGGGTAATGTATTACATCATAGATGGGGTATGTAATGAAACAAGGGAGACACTAGGGATGTATGCCCAAGGTCAACTATATGAGCTACAAACCCATCAATTCCAAGAGCTTATCAAACGGGTAGCAAAAGAAGAAGGAGAAATGGATAGATGGGAGAATGTTGAAAAATCTCAATAGGCCCAAAACTTTAAATCAACAAGGACCCATAATAATAAAGAGGATAAATCAACTCACCCCAAGGAGGTGGAACCATCTTTGCCAACACTATAATCATTGGATGAAATTAAGGCAAAGATCAATAAGATGATGGAATGGATGCATAAAAAATGCGTAGAATATGCCAACATTATTGGAGGTATAGTTATGACGAACCAAGAAACAAGAAAAAACATCTTTAGACAATCAGAAATAAGGGTTGAAGAGAATAAGAACTCAACTATTAATCATATGTATCAATGCAACATTTGCCTGTATGATCACTGCAAGGGTCAATGTCCAACCTTGTCGCATTTACATGAGCATTGGGAAAGAATGTTACATCCAAAGTTCATACAGAAATACTATGTTCAATCATAGTGGCAACAATCCTAGTCATGGGGGAGGACACTCTCAAACTGGTCATACCATTCATACCATTCGAACCCAAGTGCTTATCAAGTCCAACATCCTATTTCCCCAATTGGGTCAACATATTCTATCTTACCAAATTATTATTATTCTCCTAAATACTATCAACCCATATCCTTTCCAATAGGATCACCACCTTGGGTACCTTACACTCCTCCTTAATTTCAATATTCTCATCCTTCACCTCCTTCCACATCACCACCGCTTGTACCAGAAGGGTTTATACCACAGCATCAACCCACAAATGTTACTTGTTTTTTTGCTCACAACAGTAGTGGGAACCCTTTACAACATCGAAGGCATCCCTTCTTTAAACATGACGTAAGAAGGGACAGCATAGTTCTGAGCCCACTATATCCTCCAACCCAGCACAAGACCAATACTATGTTGCAACTTCCTCCACAAACCCAATGCCTCATGTTACTTTCTCAGGGCCACCAATCAATACTCCAACAACCATACGGCCCAATGAATATTGCCATGTAGGGAGACATACCGATCCTTTCATACCATCTTACAGTCAATGGTGCCATAGTGGGTCAACCACTCATCAATTAACTACATCTTATAACCTGCCCCACTATGCCAACTTTAATCCAGTGTGTGAACCCTAATGGGGTAAGTATGACCAAGTCCCAATATTTCCAACATGCAAGGATCCCAACCTTTCATTTATTAATTCTAGTCATGCTCAACCATTTAGTTATGGGGGGTATCCCCCATTCTAACAACAGTGGAATTAATAAATGTTTTCCTCTTCTTTAGTTTTACAATTTTTTGTTTTCCAGTTTTTCATCTTTCAGTTTACTATTTTGTTTTTTTTTTTCTTTTTGTATTTTTATGAGTAATCTCATCTACAAATAACACACTCATGTGGCTCGCTAGTTGAGGTGTTATTCTATGCTATCAAGTCTCAGGTGACTCATTATGTGAACAACAAGTCCACAACATCCATCCACCCATTCTATTAATAAGAGGTTCTACCTAAGTACAATGATATTCCTAATCATTAAAAATTTAAGTAATTTTGTGCTCATTATGCCCAAAGTGAAGAATGATGGACCAAGAAAGAATGGCCAGGGCGTGACATCAAGGGAACTTGTGGATTCTCTTTGGTGGCATCTATAAGAGTTATCATGCAGCTTGGTTGTACTAAGATCCTTATAGATCTAACAAAAAATGGGAGTAAGAGTAATCAAAAGGCACTCAACCAGAAAAAAATAATGCTATCCTAGGGGGTTCCACTAGAAATACATGCAATCATACCCGAAGATAGTCGGCTTCTCTGGATTAAGCAATGCAAAAAAAAAACATGTGTGCCGGAAAGCAAAAATCACTCCTCCCTTGGATGAAACGCCAAGTGATCGTATGCCTTACTGTCACGGTGCTCTTATGGTTGTCCATCATGGGAAGAAGCAATGCAATGTCATTGATCGAAGGAATGGACTTGGTCCTAATATTGGAGTGACAGGCAAATGATACACTAATCATGCCTTACAGGAAAGATTCATTATGCTCTGAGTCTATTACCTCATGTCCCAATCTCTGCAATCCCTTCTACGATTTGTCTCACCTCACTATTCATGTAATTGTGACTTGTGACTTTGGTAGCATGGGATTCATATCTCATCATGGTGATATCTACATGTGTGTATTTTGTGAGATCAGTGTGGATTACATTTAACCCTTCTAGTGCCTATGGACATTTTAAGGTGTGGTCACACAAGGGCACTATAAGTTGGAACCTGCTATGGGGAGGATCCACTTGTGTAACCCTTGTAATTTGCACTTGTAACACATCTCCCACACATCATCTTATACCCTCTAAGTATCACCAACGTTCTTCTTTCCCTTATCATCCTTCTGGATTCAAACGTTCCTATGAGCTAACACATGTCCTTTTTCCTCCTACTCTTCATGATTTTCATTGACAGATTTTACACCATTGTACTCTTTGTGCCTTCAGGACTAGCTTGTATTATCCTAGACCCCTTTACATTGACCTACACGTCCTTAGTTTATACCTTGGAGTTTCAAAAAGTTTGTAAATTTTTCAAGTCCCCTATTTTCGATAGGACACAATATCGAGTCCCCGCTAGCGGGTACACGATATCGCATCCTTAAAATATATATATATATGGACCCCCCATGCACGTCAACATCATTTGCAACTATTCACGCAAGGGAAGTTTTTCAAATTTTCTTCTATGAATTGCAATTGTGCATCTCTTATTTCAATCACCATAACTCACTCGCTAGTGCTCCAATTTTCATTCCATCTAAACCTACTTGAACCTAGAGTGTTCAGCTTAGTCGTGGGGGAGGGGTACATGCCAAATTGCGTATAAATTTTTTGAAATTCTTCATCACCTGAAGGACACTATCAAGGGTAATTAGTTATAAAAAAAATAAACATGTGCCAAAAATAATTTCATCTCCTTATCTATACTAGGAAATTAAACTCTGAAACCACCTAAGCAAAGTGGACAAATATTAAAATATTTTGGGGACATTTCCATAAAAATTCCTGACTTTAAAATCACATGGAATCATAACAAACTCATTAAGGAAAGAAGTAAGGTATAACTTAACTTTGGTAAGAAACCTTACTGATGATTGGCCCCGTGTGATTGCAGATGGTCCCAAAGTGTGGACAACAAGAAGGTCCCTCTCAAGGTGTGTCAAAGAAACTCAGGAGAGGTAGAGGATAGGTGCCTACCAAACAACATGTAGAGTAGGAGGATCAATTGTTCAGTATCCATCAAGAAGCCCCTGCCACTGTACAATTGAGACATGAAAAAGGAGGAGCTACTATAGCGCCTGAATAGGGACAACACCTCACGTTGCCCCTGGAATGTGTCCAGGCCATCCATGAAAGGTCCACATCATCTGTAGTGATCGTGGAATTGAACTTCAGACTTTTCATGGAATTCACTCCTAAGGCTATTAAGGACCACCTCAAAGGATCTCCATTATGGCCTATCCTCTCCAAAAGTAGTGTCTGGTACTTAGGCAATTTTGGCACAATAAAGAAGAAGGTACCACAATTGACATTTGTGGTGTTTCTATTCATTTTTCCATCAAAGCTATTTTGGAAGTGTTAAACCTTATGAACACAAGGCCAAAGGTTGCTCATCTGTCTACTTGCTCTGATGCTGATGCATGAAGGGTTTGGTTAGATAGGGCATACAGTAAGGAAGATAAGATATATGGAGAATTGACATTGGAAGAGAGAATCTACTTTAAATTTGAAACTTATCACATCTTTCCCACAAAAGGATTAAACAAAATTTTGACATATGTGGCATGAGGAAGTGCAATATTGATGGGAAAGGTTAATGGTAACCTACCTCATCTATATTTCATGGAGATTTTAAGGTAGTTTGAAGAATGCAAGATAGGGAAGTTTGCATTGCCCTTCCCTTATCTCATCAAGAAGCTATGCAAGCGTGCTGGTATTTGGCGATACACCAATGACATCCTTAGAAGAGCCCAAAATGCTTTGTATGCTAAACTACTAAAGCCACCAGCTGCAAGAAAAAGTGTTGGTGAGACGCTGGAACTAGAACAAGAGCAAGAATAGATGGTGAGGCCCACTACAACTTAACTTGCAGGGCCCAGCCAACTTCCAAGCATGGGACCCAGTTAACAACAAGAAGCAGGCCCCAACACAAGCCAACGAGATCAACCACCACCACTACTGCAGGATTACCGACTATCAATGAGCCATCTCAAGGCCATCGCTGAGACGGTTAGTTGGGGAAGTCGTGATGATGCAAATCTCTTCCACATCATCGACGATACCGTACGGTCCACTATCTCTGTAGATTGTGCACAGGGCGAGGTGTCCATTCAGATGGGAAGAGGGGAGACTTATTGGTCACAACAAATTTTAGGGAACGCTGCATCCTTTCAGGTGTAATTGGAGATTGGTGAAGGGGCCATAGTGATGGTCATGTAGCACTAGGATGTAGTGGGAGCCGTTGAGGTGGTCACAGACCACATCAAGGAATCTTTTAACGTCCTTATCATGCCACCAGTAGATTTCACAGGAGCATGGGTCCCTCAATGACTCTTGTAGAACATGAGGATGTGCTTGATCGATTGCTACAAACAAGACAGGTGATGACGTCCTTGTTTGACATCCCACAGGATGTTACGATAGCACAATTAAACATCATCTCCACCAAAGGAAAGTTGGTCATGATAGAGATAAGGGCCGAGCATGTAGAAGCGGAATTGGCAAAACTACAAGAAAGGCTCGTAACCCTGCAAGCCACACAGCAAGATCCCTCTCAATTCATTCCCGCAAACTAGCTGGACACCTTCAGGATAGAGCAACTTAACAAATTATTGGTGGAAAATAAAAGAGTGGAGGAGGAAAAAGAGAAGGTCGACTGGGATGCCTCCAAGGCACAGGTGCAAACCTATGTGCATGCCAAGGCACTTAAGGCCTTACAAGAAGAAAATAAATAGCTTATTTCCGACAATCTTTGGTTGACCTTTTTGGAGAAACAAAAGAACATTCTTGAAGAAAATTTTTAGCAGCTACGAGAACAGTTGATCAAGGTCAACCAAGATATGAACTGTTTGGCTAGAGAAAATCGAACCTTCTCAATGGAGGAGGTACACACCATTTGTCAGAAGATGGCCATTGAAATAAGCAAATGGAAAAATGAGGCCAAGCAGCACAAAAAATTAAAGGAGCATTTCCAAGACCAAGTGGGAATGTACAAGCAAGTCATCGAGAAGGAGATCCATATGGCCAAGGCCTACATCAATGCTTTTAGTGCTCAACACACTGATTGGTGGGCCATATTAGACACATATGCATTTGCCCACCAGGTAGAACTTAAAAAGTTGGGACCTGCAGATTCAAGATCTCATAGAGTACATGGAGTTGGCAAATCTACAGTATGCGAATCTAGCCATGTTAATAGCAGGATGCCCAAGGGCAGAGCTCAAGAGGTAAGTAGCTACCACCTACACCAAGTATGAAGCAGAATTTGGAGAACACAAAAAAATATTATAGAAGCTAGAAGTCGCAAATTCTAAATTGGGGGTTGTTAAAGCAAGCTACCAAGGACAAAATGATGTCATAATGGACTTGGCTCGATGGCTTACAGATTTTCAGGAGTACAAGGACAAAGCCAAAGCCTACAAGAAGGAATGACGGTTGTTTGTAGCCTGGTACATCAAAGCAAACAAAATGTTTCTACAACTACCATGCCCATGGGAGGTGCCAACTCCACCAAACATTGGAGCATCAGCATGGACGGCACAAGATCCCCAAACTGAAGAGGAAAAGCTCCAAGCACTACTTCAACGTCATCAAATCCCAAAACCTAAAGCACAAGACAAAGGGAAGCAACCCATGGAGGAGCCACCGCCACCTGGAACCACATGAGTTCCACAAAATTTTGCAATTTTATGATTTTTCATTTTTTGTGTTGTATCCCAATTTTTTTCTATTGAGTTCTCCACTGCGGCATGAATAAATTCCTTGTCAGTTAATAATCCCATACCTATCCATTGTGTAATCGATGGGGCTTATTCTCATTTTGACTCAAGGACAAGTTTTCATTCAATCGTGGGGGTATAATGAATCATGATTCATCAGGCTACGATATCAAACCCCCGATATCGGATCCACAATATCGAGTACGCAATATTACAACCCAAATAACGATATTAGGTATGCGATATCGTGACTCCTATGTGAGCCTATAAATACACATGTAGGAGAACAAGAGGAGTCAATCTTTAAGTTTTAGAATTAATTAGTTTTAGAAGTTAGTTTATCTCTTTTTCTCTCTCAACCCTTTCTCCTAGTGCATGCCCGCAGTGTGATGATTGTAATTGTACAGCATCCTTTATTCAAGTGTGACGTACTTCCTCTTCATTTTCCTCTTCCTCTTCATCTTCAATGTCTAGTTTTAATGACGATGAATGTAGGTATGGAGATAGAGATATACTAAGGGCATAAGATGAAGATAGAAATAGACATCAAGAACAAGATGAAAGACATCAAAGTAAGCATAAATGAGATCATCACTATTAGATAAATAGAAATAGATATTATAACCATGATATGTCTAATGATGATGAACCCTTGTTAGCTACTAGAAGCATGATACAAATTAGGGAGGTGGTTTGAATACCTCATAAACATCAAAGGGAAAGCCACATCAAATAGTTTAATATTAATAACATTTCTAGTTTTAAGGGAGGCTATAATTCTAATCCACAACATCATTTACAAGTCTTCGATGATTCCTGCACTTCACAAAACATTGAAAGTGGCAAAAGCTTAGAATCTTCCCTAGGACACTAATAGAAGAAGCTAAAAGTTAGTATAGATCATTGAAACTAGACTCAATCCACTAATGATCCACAATGCTTGAGCTCTTCAATGAAAAATACCAAACTTATTGATGAGTATCCAATATAAGAAAACAAATCCAAGGGTGGAAGTAAGAAAATCATGAATCCCTAGATGTAGCCTTGGATAGATACTATTCACTACTACATAGATGCTCAAGCCATCATTTTTCTTAAAAATAGCAACTTCGTCACATCATAAATTAGCTTCATACCAAAACAAGGGAGACCCTTGGGATCTATGCTCAAGGAAGATTATCAAAATTGAGAGCCCATCAAATATAAAAGCTAATTGAATAAGTAGCAAGAGAAGAAGCATAGTTATGTAAAAGAAAGAGCATAGAGAAATATAATTGGGATCTAACTTCTCACAAAGAGGATATCCATATTTATGATCAAGAAAAAAGGTAGGTATTGATGAGTTGATTTCACACACAACCTTGCCAATACAAAATTTTATTGCTAAGATTAAAGCAAGGGTAGATAAGATGTGGGAGTTGATGAATGAAAAAGTTATATCGAACTTGAAAATCATAGAGGATAAGGTAAAGAAAATAGGATCAAATGGACAAAACAAAAGGAGAAAAAAGAAAAAAGAAATAGGTAAGAACACTTATCGGTAAAAAGGAAAAATAGCTATAGTAGAAGAGGTTGCAAACACAAATACAGAGAAAGAAAATAGATGTGACATCTACCAATATGAACATCCAAAGGGCTATTGCTTAGTTATGTTATATCTACAAAAGTCTAGGGCTTTTGCTTTAAATCCCTAGTTTGTAGAAAAGAAAATGCCTAGGAGATTACCTCATGCACAATGTAATTATAAAAAGTCCTACAATCAACAGTACTATCCCAGTGGGACTTCTTATCAACCTTGATGAATCGCGGTTTGTCGGGCCCTTATATTGGGTACACAATATCGAGTACGTGATACTGCAACCTGGATACGATATCATATACATGATATCATGATTCCTGTGTTAGCTTATAAATATAGCACTCATGTGCATGAAATGGAGGATATTGTTTAATCATTAGGAGTTTAGAGTCTTTTTGTTAGTTTTCAGTTCTTTTCCCAAGTGCATGCCCACAGTGTGATGCTTGTAATTGCACAGAACCTTTGTTCGAGTGTGACGTACTTGGACACACACACAATCGACAATGAAGATCAAGATTACTCCATCATTGTAGCATTCACTTAGTTTTTAATTATTTAATTATTTATTATTTATTATTTTTTTCTTAGTTAATATTTCTTTTATCATCATTTATTATTCCTGTTGCTAACGTAGAATGAGTACATCTTAATCACAAACATTTAAGTGTAACTACATGGTAACCCAGTAGTGTATCAAGTAGTGTTTTGAGTGATGTATGCGTGGCAATCCCAAAAGTAGTACATGAAGTCCAAGATGTGTACAAATGATTAAGGATGGATGCTCATCGCACTTAGGCTAGCTTAGATTTTATCTCCTATTATGTATTAACTTAATCAAGTTATTTCTCATTGTCCTCAGGAGTAGCATAGTAGTAGGAACCACATCATACACCTCACTCTAGACTAAACCATACGTGACAAAGCAAATACTATTCCAAGTGGGAAGACATTGAATTGTGATCAACGTATAACTGTCTAGGTGCCACAACTAGTCTATTCACAGAATTTGACCAAATCGCACGTACACGCTCGTATTCGTATGGTTGAGCGTAGGGGTACCTCACCACTCATCATTAGCGCCATTGTTGGGGATGGTGCTAGTTATCTAGATCAGTTATATCATATAAGATCGCTATAACAAGGTAGTAATGATATATCTTTGAAACAAAAGAAATTAAATTCAATTGAGTCACACATAATTCATGACAATGTCTCTCTCACAGGATAACAATAACGCAACATCTAGCAAGGAAATTCATTGGAAAACCAACAAAATTTATGATAAATAAGAAGTTTGGAGTACTCAATCTTATGCAGGTGTTTCATATGTTCATCAACACCCCAACAATACTTAAGAAATCTTGTCATCCAACTCAGACACCTCTAGTAAGGATGGGACATCCCATACCACGAGGGGGCCCATAAGGCCTAGGACCTTCTCAGTGGGTAGCATGAGCACATCAAGGGATGATTGGAAGACTTAAAAAAGTCATGATGAGTCTTCCAGTTCTCTCTCTTCCTCTACTTTTTCAACATTAGGTTGTGACACAAATGACTATTCCTCAAGGGTCAGCATAGAAATAAAAATGAAACCCACATGTACAATCAAAAACACCTATATGAACATGGACAACATCATCCCAACTCATAAACTCACAACCTATTTAGTGATGATGAACCCCTGCTAGCCACTAAGAGCCTAATGTAGATAATAGAGGCCATTCAGATATCTCATAGGCATTGCAAGGAAAGTCATCTACCCAGGCTTGATTTAAATAACTTTTCTAAGTTCTCAGGGGGCTATGATTTAGATCTGCAACATCATTTCCAAGCCTTCTATGATGCTTGTGCATGGAACAACACTGAGAATGGGGGGGCAAAGACTTAAGCTCTTCCCTATGATACTCGTTGGCCAAGTAAAAGTGTGGTATAGGTCTTTAAAACCAAAATCAATTCACCGTTGGCTGATAATGATGGAACTCTTCAATGAATGATATCAAACCTGTGCAAGAGTATCAACCTTGAGGAGACAAATCCAAGAGTGGAAACAAGGGCAACATGAATCCTTGGACATGGCCTTAGAAAGATATTACTCATTGTTAAACAAATTCTTAGGCCATGGGTTCTCCAAGGAAAGGCTAATGTATCACATCATGGATGGCCTCCATAATGAAACAAGGGAGACCCTAAGAATGTATACCCTAGTTCAAATATATGAACTACGAACCCATCAATTCCAAGTGCTTATTAAGCGGGTAGCAAAAGAAGAAGGAGAAATAGCCAAATGGGAGAATGTTAAAAGATCTCAACAAGACCAAAGTCTTAAAGTAACGAAGGTCCATAATCATGAAGAGGAGAAATCAACTTACCTCGAGAAGGTGGAACCATCCCCATCTTTGCCAATATTAAACTCACTAGATGAAATTGAGGCAAAAATCAATAAGATGATGAAGTGGGTACATGAAAAATGCAGAGAATATGCAAACATTATCAAAGGTAGAACCACACAAGATCACTCTAACAACCAAAACAAATAGAGGATGTCAAACCTAGAAGCAAGATAGAACACCATTTGACAATCAAAAAGAAGGGCTGAAGTAAATAAGGATAGGGGCACAACTACAAATCAAAAGTATCAATGAGATGTTTTCTTGTACGATCACCCCAAAGGTCAATGTCCAATCTTGTTACATCTACATGAGCATTGGGAAAGAATGCTACATCCAAATTTTTTACAGAAGTATTGTGCTCAACCACAGTGGCAAAACCCCCATTCATGGAGGAGACCATTGCCAAACTAGCCTCACCCTTTGTATGCCCCAACACCAAGTGCTTATTATGTTCAACACCCTATTTCTCCAACTAGATCAACATCCTCTACTTCACCTCATTGTTATCACTCTCTCAAATATCATCAACCCATGTCCTCTCCCACAAGATTACCACCTCATGTTCCTTACACTTCTCCTTGCTTTGAATATTCTCATCCTTCACCTCCTTCTACATCATTGTGAGTTGTACCAGAAGGTTTGGCACCGTAGCACCAACCAACAAACATTACTTGTGCTACTATTGTCAATAGTAGTAGAATTCCTCCACAACATCGAAAGCATCCTTTCTTTAGACATGGCCATAGAAAGAGGCAGCATGGCTCTGGAACCACTGCATCCTCCAATTTAGTACAAGTCCAACATGGAGATGCACCTTCCTCTTCAAACTCAATGCCTCCTATTACCTTATCTAGGCCACCAATCAACACTCCAACAACCACGCAACCCAATGAATATAGCAATGTAGGGAGACATATTGGTCCTTACATACCACCTTATGATCATAGGTGTCATAGTGGGTCAACTTCTTATCACATAACCAGATATTATAATCTACCCTACTATGCCAACTTTAATCAAGTGTGTGAACCCCAATTTGGGTGCATGCCTACCACCACATCAAAAAACACCTAGTGGTTTGGATATGATCGGACCCCAATATTTCCAATATGCATGAATCCTAAATTTCCATTTATTAATTCTCGTCAAAAGCTTAGTCATGGGGGATACCCCCCATTCTAATAACTATAATTAGTAAATGTTTTTTCTTTTCTTTAGTTTTACAATTTTTGTTTTCTAAATTTTTCATTTTTCAATTTGTTGTTTTATCTTTTTGAGGGTGATCTCATCTATGAATAAAATACTCATGTGACCTATCGGTTAAGATGTTGTTCTATGTTATCGAGTCACAAGTGACTAATTATTTGGATAGTGAGCCCACAACATTCACCCACCCATTCTATTAATAAGAGGTTCTACTCTGGCTATGATGATATTCTTGTTATCATTAAAACTTAAAGTAACTTTGTACTTATTCTGCCCAGAGCAAAGAGTGATGGACTAAGAGGGAATGGTAAGGGTGTGACATCAAGAGGACTTGTGGATTCTATTTGGCAACATCTCTATGTGCTATCATGAAGCTTGGTTGTACTAAGATCCTTGTAGATCTAACAAAAAATGGGAGTAAGAGTTGTGATAAAGAAACTTAATAAAGGAACTCAATGCTATTCTAAAGGGTTCCACTAGAAATACATGCACCCATGCCTGAAGGTTGGTGGCTTCTTCGGATCCCCATTGGGAAAGACACAGTGAAAAAGCAACTAGAGGAATAAAAAGAAAACAAAAAGGAAAACAAAAAAGAAAAGATCAAGAAAAACATGTCATAGAAAAATTCAAATCACTCCTCTCTTGTGCAAAATGCCAAGTGATCATACACCTTGCTATCATGATGCTCTTATGATTGTTTATCATTGGGATGAAACAATGTGATATCACTAATCAGAGGTATGGACTTGGTTTTGATCTTAGAGCAATAAGCTAATAGTACTTTAATCATGCACAACACTTTGGATTCATTGTGCCCAGGGCAAGTTACCTCATATCCCAATCTCTACAATCCCTTCTACAATTCATCTCATCTCACTGTTCAAGTATTCCTAACTTGTGTTTTGTGTGGCATAGAATTCATACCTCATCACAGTGGTATTTAACATATGTGTGTTTTTTTGCATAGGTGTGGATTGCATTTAATCCTTCTAGTGCCTATGGACATTTTAAGATGTGGTTATGCAAGGGCATGATAGGTTGGAACCTACTTTGAGGAGGACCCACTTGCATGATTTTTGTAATTTGTACTTGTTGCACACCATCACATCATTTTATACCCTCAGAATACTGCATTGTTGAATCTATTCTTTCCTTTATCATTATTTCAACCAAACATTCCTTTGCACCATTACATGTCCTTTTTCCTCACCCTATTCAAAGAACTTCATTATCTAATTCTACTTCATTACACTTTTGGTGCCTTGATGTCCACTTGACATTACCCGAGACCTTCCAAATCTACCTCAAATCCTTCATTTTTGGCCATGAAAACTCAAAAATTCATCAATTTTACTAAGTACCCTATTTTGGATAGGACGTGATATCAAGTACCCAGTATCGAGTCCCACGCGATATTGGGTACACGTTATCGCATATGCGATATTGCATCTATAAAACCCATATATATGGGGCCCCCTACGCACGTAGATGTCATTTTCAATGGTTGATGCGTAGGGAGTTGTTGCCATTTTCTCCCACGATTTTTAGCGCTTTGAGCATCTAACATTCAACCATCAATATCTCGCTCGTTAATGCTCTGATTTTCCTTCTGATTCAACCTAATTAAACCCAGAGTGTTTAACCCAATCGTGGGGGAGGGGTACGATAGAATTTGTGCATAACTTTTTCAAAATTTGCTATCGCCTAAAGGATATCATTGGGGTAAGTAATATTAAGAAATGTTAAGGACTCATGCCAAACTAATTTTCTTCCTTCACCTAAATCATTTAAATTATTAATTAGAGTCACCTGAGAAAATCAAGCTTGACATTAAAACTTTTAGGAGAACTTTCTTGAAAAAAATTTCTAACTCTGAAATCACACTAAGCAAGAATTCAAAATTTGTTAAAGGTAATGAGTAAGGTATGAGATAACTGAACCTTGTTAAATGACCTTACTAACAATTGATCTTGGTGTGATTACAAATGGCCCCTAAACGAGGACAATAGGGAGGACCTTCTCAAGGTGCATCCAAACATCTGAGAAGAGACAGAGGCCAAGGACCTCATATGGAGCATGCAGAACAGGAGGCACAATCGTTTAGCACCCATAAACCCCTATCACTACACAATCTAGTCAGGTAGAAGGTGGAGAGGGTAGGGCACCCAAACAAGGACAACATCTCATGTTGTTCTTGGAATGTGTTCAAGCCATTTGAGAAAGGTCCACATCCATTGCAGTAATTTTGGAGCTTAATTTACTGAATTCACCCCTGAACCAGTCAAGGATCAACTCAAGGGATCTCCACTATAGCCTATCATCTCAAAAAGTGGAGAATGGTATTTGGGGGAAACCTATCAATTTTGGCATAATCAAGAGGAAGGCACCACCGTTGACATTGGTGGAATATCAGTTGATTTCTCCACAAAGGCCATTGCAAAAGTTCTGAATCTTCTGAATACAGGGCCTAAAGTTGCTCATCTATCCACCCACTCCAATGTTGATGCAAGAAAAGTATGGCTAAAAATGGCATCTAGCAAAGAAGAAAAAACATATGGAGAATTGACCCTTGAATAGAGAATCTATTTTAAAATTGGCACCTATTACATTTTCCGAATGAAGGGGTTAAATAGGATTTCTACCTATGCTGCCAGAGGAAGTGTGATCTTGATGGACAAGGTTGATGCTAATTTGCCCCATTTGTATTTAATAGAGATATTGAGGCAATTTTAAGAATGAAAGATAGAAAAGTTCACACTCCCCTTTCTTTGTCTAATCAGGAAGCTATGCCGACGTGTTGGAATTCTAGAGTACACTAATGGTGTCCCCAAAAAAGCTCAAATTTCTTCATATGCCAAATTGTTGAAGCCACTAGCACCAAGAAATGATGTTGGTGAGCATTGGATCCCGAACAAGAACAGACGATTGGGCCCACTGCACCTTAAATAGCATGGCCTAGCCAACTTCCAAACATGAGGCTTCATCAAAAAGAAGAAGTAGGGCCCAGCATGCAGCCCACGAGCCAGCAAGACCAACAACCACCACCGCCACTATAAGATTACTGATCATCAATGAGCCATCTTAGGGCCATTACAAAAATAGTTAGCTGTGGAAGTAGGGATGAGGCCAATCTCTTCAAGATGATCGATGATGTCGTACAATACACCATATTAATCAATCATGCAAGGAGCAAGGTCTCAATACAAATAGGAGAAGGCGAATTGCATTGGTCATAATAGATTTTGGAAAATGCTGCATCATTTCAAGTACAACTAGAAACTAGTGAAGGTGCCATGATGGTGGTCATGCAACACCAAGATGTAGCTAGAGTAGTAGAGGTGATCGTAGACCACATCAAGGAATTATTCAACATCCCTGTTATGCCATCGGCAGATTTCATAGGAGCACATGATGCTTAAGTTCTAGCCAGCACCTCACTAACTCCTGTGGAATATGAGGATGCTCTGGATCACTTGCTGCAAATAGAAGAAGTAATGACATCCTTGTTTGACATCCCCCAAGATGTCACAGTAGCACAAACAAACCTCGTTTCCACCAAAGAAAAACTGGTCATGGTTGAGGTTAGGGCCAAACATGCAGAAGACAAACTGAGAAAACTCTAGGAAAAGTTGGTTACCCTACAAGTTAAACAGCGAGATTCATCCCAACTTGTTCCAGTTGATCAGCTAGAATCATTTAGAATAGAGTAGCTCAATAAATTGCTAGTGGAGAATAAAAGGGTAACAATGGAAATGAAGAAGGCTGAATGGGATGCTTCAAAAGCACAAGCTCAAACATACGCACATGCAAAAGGACTCAAGGCCTTACAAGAAGAAAATAAACTCCTTGCTACCGAAAATCTCCAATTGACAACAGTTGAAAAATAGAAGAATGTTCTTGAGGAAAGTTTCCAGCAAATGCAAAAATAGCTAATAAGGGTCACCCAAGACATAAGTCGCTTAGCCAGAGAGAATAGAACCCTCTCAATGGAGGAGGTACGCGTCATCTGCCAGAAGACAACTATTGAAATAAGCACATGGTAGAATGAGACTAAGCGACATAAAAAATTAAAGGAACATTTTCATGATTAGGTGGGAATGTACAAGGAGATCATCGAAAAAGAGATCCATATGACTAAGGACCACATTAACTCCTTTAGTGCTCAACACACTAACTAGAAAGTCGTACTGGACACTTATGCCTTTACCCACCAAGTAGAACTAAAGAGTCAGGACCTACAGATCTAGGATTGCACAGAATACATAGAGTTGGAAAATCTACAATATGCCAACTTGGCCATGTTAACAATAGGGCTCTCGAGGAATGAGCTAGAAAAATAGGTAGCTGCCACCTATGCCAAATATGAGATAGAGTTTGTTGAACACAAGAAGACATTGTAGAGACTAGAGGTAGCAAACTCTGAACTAGAGGTGGTAAAAGCTAGCTACCATGGCTAAAAGGATGTTGCAGCAGACTTGGCTCGATGGCTTACGGATTATCAAAAATTCAAAAACAAAGCCAGAGCCTACGAGGAGGAATGATGGCTATTTGCAGCATGCTACGTCAAAGCTAATCAAATGTTTCCACAATTGCTATGTCCACGGGAGGTGACGACTCCATCAAACATTGAAACATCAACATGGATGGCACATGATCCTCGAACAGAGGAGGAAAAACTTTAGGCACTCCTTCAAAAGTATCCATTTCAGAAGCCTGGAGCATAGGATAAAGGAAAAAAGCCCATGGAGGAGCCACCTCCACCAGGAACCACATGAGTTCCAAACAATTTTGTATTTTGTATTTTGTGTTGATGTCCCAATTTTTTTTGTCTAGTCCCACACTACAGCATGAAATAATCCATAGTTGGTCCACAATCCCATACCTATCCACTGTGTAATCTAATGAACTTGTTCCTCATTTTGTTTGACTCGAGGACGAGTTTTTATTCAGTCATGGGGGTATGATGAATCGTGGTTTGCCAAGCCCCGATATCAGGTACATAATATTGAGTACGCAATATTACAACCTGCATATGATATCGTATACACTATATCATGATTCCTATGTTAGCCTATAAATATAGCACTTAGGCGCATAGGATGGAGGATATTGTTTAGTCATTAGGAGTTAGGAGTCTTTTTGTTAGTCTTCAATTCTTTTCCCAAGTGCATGCCCGCAGTGTGATGCTTATAATTGTACAGAACCTTTGTTCGAGTGCGATATACTTGGACATGCACATAATTGGCAATAAAGATAGAGATTACTCCATCACTGTAGCATTCACTTAGTTTTTAATTATTTAATTATTTATTATTTATTGTTGTTTTCTTAATTAATATTTCTTTTATTTTCATTTACTATTTCTGTTGCTAACGTGGAATGAGTACATCTTAATCACGAACATTTAAGTGTAACTACATGGTAACCCAATAGCATATCAAGTAGTGTTTTGAGTTATGTAAGCTTGACAATTCTAGAAGTAGTACACAAATTCCAAGATGCATACGGATGATTAAGGACAGATGCTCATCACGCTTAGGCTAGGTTAAATTTTATCTCCTATTGCATATTAGCTTAATTAAGTTATTTCTCATTGTCCTTAGGAGTAGCATAGTAGTAGGAACCACATCATACACCTCACTCTGGACTAAACCATACGTGACAAAGCAAATACTAGTCCATGTGGAAAGACAATGAACTATGATCAACGTATAACTATCTAGGTGCCACAACTAGTTCATCCATAGAGTTCGACTAGATCGCGCGTACACGCTCGTATTCATATGGTTGAGCGTAGGGGTACCTCACCACTCATCAAACCTCAAGACTACTATCAACCACAATGGAAAAACTAACAATCGTGAGGGATGCCATCAACAAACTAGCAATATCCCTATCACCAACCAAACTCTTATGGATACTATGTTCAACAACCTATTTTTCCAAATGGTTCTACTTCCCATATCTCAAATCACTACTACTACTACTCTTCTAAATACCATCAACCTAAAACATCTCCTATGGGATCATCATCTCATGCCTCTTATCCTCCATCACATCCTTAATACTCTCATACTTCCCTCCAACATATGTTACCACCAACAATGCAGGAAGGCTTGGCACCACAACCTTAACAGAAGAATGTCACTTGTGCCATGAACATATAAGTGAATGATAATGTTAGTAGATCTCATCAAAAATCTCAGAAACATCCTTTCTTTAGGATAGTTCCCACACATGTGAATAAAACTAGTAGACCTACTAGCTCATCAAAACTAGCACAAAGACAATCTAATGCAACTTCCTTCTTCACAAAAACAATGTTTCCATATCCTATGCAAAAGCTAACAATCATCACCACTCCAACATAAAACATAAAAGATGAACCTATCACTGTGGAGAGACAAAAAATTTCATACATTACTAATAATGATAAAGGATGTAGTTATGGGCTGAAAGTTCAAATTGGTAACATGATGCCTCTACCAATCCACAACAAACTTAAGGAATAAGTTTGTATATAAAACCAAGTCTACACAATAGCCATTAAACCAAAAGACATGGCTAGAAAATGGGAATACTAAACCATTCAAAAGATGCATGGAAACAACCAATCCACTTATTAATTCTAGTCCTAAGAAAATGAACTAAATAGAAAACTTAGAAAAGCACATCTTACACTCTGACTATACACCAAAAGAAATGGTTAAACATGAAGATTCAAGAACCAAAATAGAAAATCAAAAATAAAATATATCTAGACCATTTAAAATGATAACACCTTCTAGTCCAGCTAAATACATGTCTCCAAATGATTGAAACCTTATTATCATCAATGTTAAATGTGCTAACCAATGAAAACTCAAATCACTAATGATGATAAATGGAAAACTTGTCTTGTATAACCAAGGAAATGCATGGTTCATTTCCAAACACTCACCCATGAGTTTAGTCATGGGGAGATGCCCCATCTTAAATCAAGAACTAATAATGTATTTTTACTTTTTGTTTTACAATTTTTTATCATTTAACTATTTCTTCAAAATTTTCCAATTCTGAATATGTTTTCCATTTCTTGTTGTTTTTCTTTTCTTTATAATTTTCTCTTCTCTTGAGTCATTTCCTTTATTTTTTATGGATGTCTATTATGTTTTTTTTTTAATAATGATATTGCTAGTCATGATGCAAAAGTTAACGCTATGTGTTGGTTCTTTGTCCTATGCTATCAAGATGATTGGGTAAATAATTGTATAATGTTGTGAGATCACATCATCCATCCCTCCACTCTCTCTAAATAAAAGGTCTTTATCATGAAAATGATATGGTTCTTCTTACACAAAACTAAAATTACTACTGATCATTGTGTCTTGAAGAAAGAGGAAAATACCAAGTGGGAATGGAAAAGGGTGTGACCTCAAGGAGATTTATGGATTCTCTTCTTGACTTCCTTCTTGTGGTTTATGACTCCTTCATGGACATATCATTACTCTTAATTGGTAACCAATAAATATGAAGCATGTCTTTTGATGGTGTGGTTTTCGTGATTCAAGAGAGAGAGAAGAGAGAAGAGAAAAAAAAAGAAAAATACAAATTTAGGAATTCAAGGCACACTCTTTAGACACAATAATGGGCTACAAGAACTGGTTATGGAGCTGGAAAGACATGTTACCCATGCATAAAAGCATCCCTCTAACTAAGGCCCTTCCTTCCTTCTTCTCTTTCCTTTTCTTTTTGAAGTAATGCTCATCCTTTGTAGTTGTTGTGAACTCATGATGGTAGGCAAGAAAGGGCACATCAATGTGAGGCCATTATTAATGGTATAAACTTGGTCTGAAACTTTAACGAATAGGTATGGTGGTCATCTTAATCACAATTGATATAAAAATCTATTGCATACATGGTCAAGTACCTTATATCCTAATCTCTATAATCCTTTCTCATCCCATTATTTACTTTACTACTGCATGCAATTATGAGCCTATTGGTTTTGTATAGTATAGTGCAAGATCCTAACCAAGGTGGTTGTATGTTGTTTGGAACAAAGGCATGATCTACATTCAACTTCAAAGGTGCCCATAGACATCTATAAAGGTGGTTATGCAAGGCATTATGGTAGGAGATTGCTTTGGGAAGGACCCACCTACATGACTTTTGTTGATCATGGCTCTGAACCCAACTTCACATCTTCAAGGATATCATGGACAATTTCTCTAAATTTATGCATGATTTTGTGACTACTTCTCATCAATTTTGAATTATGTTTAATGCTTTTATATTGAAATTTCCTCTTAATTCAAAGTTTATTGGCCCTCTTATCACCCAAAACTTTATTTTTAATCATTTGAAAACTTGTAAGCTTCTGAAGTTAAGCTCATTTAACATGGGTGGATGGGGAGGGGGATGGAAGGTGGGGAGGGTGGGCTAAGGATTCAATTTTTGAAAATTTTCTAACACCCTATTTTAGAATATTATGATAACTAGTAATAAAAATAATTAAAATAATGTGAACTTGATGATTTTAGTTACCTTAGAGCCTTGGGGAACATTATTATGAAATCACCTTGAGCTTAAATGCTAAAACAAATTTCGAATTTTGAGCTAACTAAGGATTCATAAAGGTTTAATTGTTAAAGAAAAATTATCAAAACTAATGTTGAATCCTTTGATGATTTCAGATGACTCCAAACAAAATATCTAAGGTCAAAGGTCTTTTACACGACAAGGAAAAGAGGCAAAGAGGAGGATAGAAGGGGATATGCCCATGGACAAATGGTAGCACATATAAGGATTAAAGCTCAAACATCACCTGATTGCTAGACCCATGGGATGATTAGGAGAAAGTTTAGCCCATCCTTCAAAAACATTCTACATAAAAAGAGAAGCACTAACATAACAATCAATGTTGGACATCTGCCACTGCTTGCAACAACAACAAGAAGATTTATCTTCGGTGAATTTTTTTAAAGACATCTACAATTTTGTAAACTTTAATGTCTATCCATTCTTTTTATCATTTTGTAATACATCCACTTGAATAAAATTTTTTAATGCAGCACTCTAGTTTTATAATGGTAGTCAATCTAGTCTTAATCATCCCACAATTTTTGTAATGGAACTTCATCAATTTATATATATATAACTCAATGATGAGTTTTTAGTTAGTCATAGGGGTATGATGAAATACCATCTATTAACTTCATCAATGCATCCCTGTCAATGAAACCTCATCAACACATCCCTGTCAACACATCTTAGATGTGTTTGTGCATATGCATTGCTAAGGACACATTGATGCATCCCTATCAACACATCTTAAATGCATTGGTGCATATGTGTTGATGCTTTATCGTCTAAAATATATAAATATGCTAGCACCCATCACATATTTACCACCATTCGGTCAATAGTGTAGCTAGACCCTTGCAGTTTTCTCTTGTAATCTCAACAAATAGTTAGTGAGTGCCCAAAGTATGGATTTGAGTCAATTGTATAACATTTTATTTGAGTGGCATTGTACCTATATATATTTCATATACAACAATAAGATCGAGATTGATTTCTATTCATTGTAGTACTATGACTTAGAATAGATTTACTTTCAATGCAATTTACTTTCTTTGTACTTAGCCAATATTTATATTTTTATGCATGTTAATCAATTGGCAGAATCAGCGTGACTAGTTTTAAGTGTAACGACATATTTGCTTGGTAATCCCAATAGTGTTATTGCTTGGTTCGCCTAATAGCATAACACTTGGTAATATCAATAGTAGGCACATGAGTTCAAGATGTGTATGACAAGTTAGGAACGAACACTTATCACCCTTAGGATAGTTTAGGATTTATCTTCTTGTTATTAATTAGATTAAATACTTAACTTTCTTACTTTCATATAATTTAGCCTTAGCCACACAACATCAATAATCATGTCTCATTTTGGACTAAACCATATGTGATAAAGTTACCACTAGTCCAAGTGAGAAGACAACGACCTGTGATCAACGCTCAACAATCTAGATACCACACTAGTCCCATCCACGGAATTCGACCAAATTGCATGTGAATGCTTATGATTCGTATGGTTGAGCGTAGGGGATACCTGCCACTCATAAAATATTTAATAAAACTATCGTGTTAGCATTGTTATTTTCTAATAATCACCTCCATGACGCTAATACAATAAGAAAACTTAAAAATACACCTCCTTGACTTGAATTCTTTTCTTCTCAACATGTGCACTATTCAATTTCATGTTACATGTTAATAAGATTACAATATATGCATTGCCATAGCTATATGTGTGGCTGCTAACAACTTGTGAAAAACCAAACTTATTGTTACAAAATCATCATACGAAAATATCCATCTTATGATACATGCTTAAATATTCAACAAGGTTCATCCTACAATAAGAATACTTCAACCTGACACCTACAACAAAAATTATTTTGCAATAAAAAAAATTCATCCTAGTGATCTTGCAAGAATACCCTATCCTACAAAACAATCTCACTAAAACCACCAATGATGAAACTATAGAAAACCTATCTTGCTAGAACCACTAGTCATGAATCTACACAAGCAATAAACAACACTTGTCTGTATATAGTGATGAAATCATATGAGAAACACGTCCCATGAAATTAGCAACTACTCCACAAGAATAATCCATCTTGTGAAAATAGTAACAAACCTGCAAAAACATGTCCTATCTATCCTCTATAACACATATGAAAAATTCATTCATCATGTCATACATATGTATACTGCACTAGATGTTACACCATCATTGCCATGCATAACAAAGTCTGCATTGGATGTTAAAATTGGAGCTATTGCACATCTAGCTAATATCTATTTGCCAAATGCTCAATCTATCATTGTAAATCAATAATAATCATGTGCACATTTGCGAATAGTAATAATACCCACAAAGTAATTGAACCTCCATAGTAAAATTAGCAAGACCTATGAAAAACCTTACACTTTTGCAATCTTATGCATAAACCATTTTGTTTAATAAGAGGTGCATTAACAACACAACACCATATATTTATCAAGGGCATTGAGCCATGAACCTTTCTTCAATACTAATTGTTGGGAAAATTAAGAGAACCATCAGTGCAGCAAAGCATACGCTATTAATAGAAAATCAATCACACATCAAAAGCCATTGTGATAAAAGAGAATAGAAAAGAAAATGACTTCCAAGCCCTTGCCAAACCAAGGCACATGATCAAGCAATGCAATTCCATTAATCTTCGTCATAATAAATACATGTGGTTGCTTGCACAATAGGCAAGCTATTTCTAAATTAATCTATAGATGTCTCATGGGAACTCTTCTCTATTTTTTCAAAAAATTTCTTCTTGAGTACTTATTTAGACCTTCCAAAACTTCTAAAGTCATCCTCAAGATCTTTAATAATTGCTAATATTTAATAATCCTTTTTATGGATATTCTAGCTTTTCCTGATTATCAATATTAGCACTTATATTTTAATATTTAATAAAACTACCATGTTGGCATTGTTATTTCCTAACAATTATGCAATAAAAAACTTACCCCAAGAAGGCTTGCAAGTTTCCAAGATCCACTATCTTCAATGTACAATTAAAAGAAGATAACTATGAATCTTAGGTACAATTTAAATGCTATATAAAAACCTACACACATTATACAAAGGAGAGAGTTACGTAGGTTTGCTTCTCATATAAAAATCAACCACTGTTTTCTCCAATTTCAAGCATCCTACATTTGGCAAACAAAACTTAAAAGTAGGGCTTGAATTTTTGGCAATCAACTCTGAGTTTAGGGGAGAAAGAGGGCCTGAAATAAATTTGAAATTATAATCATCAACACAATTCATAAAAGTGGAGATTTCACAATGTTCTTTCTTACCCTAGGGCAATTTTAATCTTTAGAATTTCTTTAATTTGAAAGGCAAAAACATGGGATGTAAACTACCAACTATAAAAATAGATAACAAGCTTTTCTTTTATTAGGCCAAAACATAGGGTAGACACAGTCTCTGATTTCTTCTTTAAAAAAGGGAAATACAGGGAAAATCCAGTAGGTGACTATTATAATTATCAATATTATTATTATTATTTTATGGAATCAAAGACAAAGAGCAAACATTAATATAAAAAGGTTACAGTAACTAGGAATAGTCAATATTAGGGAATTACAATTCTGATTTTTGAAGCAAACAACAAGCAAAATTCCATATGCTCATATATTAAAATAAAATGGATAGAAAACAATAAAATCTAATATGCACCAAGCTTGAGCACTATGATGGATTAACATGGTCCTAAACTTTTGAAATCTTTATAATTAAATTGTCTAACTTCCTCTCATGTTTTCATATTGAGAAAAATGTAGCCTTGAATAAAGAACCATATAACAATGAATTGGGACATGATAACTCTTTTGAAAACTCCTCAAAAATTGACCACAAAATACTCAACAAAACAAAACATGTACACTTCATAAAGATACCAAAAATTATCAATATGCATAGTTTCTTTTTATTTTAAAATGAGTCTCAATGGAGCTTTTGGCCATATAGCTATGATACACCAAGTCATTCCAATGCTACAGCATCTTGTAGCCTACACAAGAAGAACACCAAGGTTGGACAAAATGGTGGGGGCTAACACCTTCAAGAACTAAGCCCTTGTAGCGCACACAAGAGACCACCAACCTTAGATAAAATGATGGGAGGGGGGAACGCATTTCTTTAAAAATTAATCACAAAAGCATGAAATACCAAGTGCACATGACACAAAGGAAATTCTAACGTATGAGCCCAATACATATATGCCAAAAATTAGATCCAAGATATACAAAAGGCTCCATGCCTAATTCACAACTCCCAAGAAATCCCACATGTCCTCATGAAATAATCTTCACTTATCTAAGTCATTACAACAAAAAGCAACTACTCAAAAAATAATAATGTACAACAAGGGTTTGGAATACATCCTTTATGAGATGAGTTGGCCAATTTGGAGAGGGAGAGGACACTTCAAGCTTAGTTTTTTGTCTAGCTGGTTGCTTCAAGAATTAACTTCAAACTACAAGTCCAAGGTGTTGTTAAAATCCTCACAAAAATTGAAGAAAACAATCCTTTGGATCAGCCAAATATCCCCCAAAAATCAGTCACAAAAGCCTCTAAAAACAACAGCAAAATCAACCTCCCGAAATCCACAAGACCACTCTAGATAATCCAAGAGATGGCTGAGAATAAGGAACAACTACTCTCCTTCTCCTCTCCTCAATTCCTCACATCTCAAACTAGCACAATCTCCCCTTCCTTGGCAAAAGAGAAAATGAGACCAAACCTCATCTATTTAGAGGATGGAGGAGACGTCAAGGCTTGGAAAAACACTTGTGCACAAAAGCTTACACAATGGGCAAAGACTAGATAACCCATTCTCTAAAAATATTTTTTTACTCATGGCATCATTGCTACTAGACTTGGGCAAGCAAGCTTTCATGAGGGAGCAGATATGTGAGAGTGACAATCTTCAAGAGAGTTACCTGGTCCCTAGTAATTGAGTCCTTTGTCCCTTTTCCAACCATTAACATGAAGTGACCAATTAGCATATTAAAGAAATAGATGTCATCATAAGCATGTCATAAAACATACATCACCGTTCCACATTGACTTTTCTTAAGGCCCCATCTTTTTATCTTATTTTAAATAACTTTTTAGTAAGTTAGGGGGTTTCTTTTTTTTTTTTTTAATTTTTGGCCTTTATCTAATTTTCATATTTTCTATAATTTATCTAGTAAAAATCGTTGATACTAAATGTTTTGTACATCTAACATTTTACACATGTTAAACCAATTGTAACAAGCATAAACATGTCATAGTTGCCATACTAGAAATTAATACTTTAATTAAATCAAGGAAAATATCGTGTTGCATGATACTTCTTTAATTATTTAACATTAAAATTTCAAAATCTAAGACTTTAATTGGGAAACTAATTGCAGATCTATACTTTAGGTATAAAACTGAGTTAGTACACCAAATTTGAGCATGATCCAACAACTTTGAATTTTTTATGCATTTTAATTAATTAAATATTCAATAAATTAAAAATTCTAACTAAATACCAAAATAAACCATGGATCCATAGTGCATTAATTTCTTAGTATTATTGTAAAATAATGCTATACTTTTCAATGCTCATTCGTTAACAATATATATATATAACTTGAAATAATAAATAATTAGAAATAAATACTAATCTTGCTTATGTCACCCAAGCAAAAGTCCTTATATGACTTAGAAGCATTACGCACATTTATATATATATATATATATAAGTTATAAAACAAGTTAAAGTCTAAGTATTTAATGGAGCACTAAGGTCAATTGTACAAATATCAAGCACTATAGGAAGAGAGAAGAAAGGACAAAAAAGGAGAAAGAAGGATTGCATCATCAACAACACTAGGAGCACAACTTCAGCACTACACAAGTAAACTAAAATAATAATAACAGCAGCAACAACAAAGAATAAGAAAGATTGCAAGGTTACAGCAATGAAATTAAAGAAATGGCACTTGATGGCCATGAAGAAGGGATCATTCAAAAGGATTTAAAAAACTGAGCAAGGTGGATGCATAGTTTCTTCCTTGTTTCACTTATGGTTGAAGTGTAATTTTATTTTTAGAATTCTTTCACATCTTAAATGCTTATAGAATCTTATTTTTATATATAAGATTTTGGATTATTGAGTTCTTTTTTTTTTTTAATCTCTCCACTAGTCCTTGCACTCTTAGGCCGAAATGACTTGTTTACAAATGAACTTGGGAATACCCATAAAGATTTGGGATAATTTGACCTAAAGACTTGCCAACAAGGGCCAAGGATCCATGATATGAGAATTGGTACCACTAACAAAAAGTGAGAGCATCCTAGGCCATCTTGATTTTGGAAATATAAAAAGTGAATTTTTTTAGTATTGGCAATTTAGTTATTTCTTAGGTTTGGCCTTAAATTTCTTTTCATTGAACTAATCTTGAATTCTTTCTATGATTCACCAACTTGTGGAATTCTTAAACCTCTACTAAAACCTTCTCAATTTTGATTTGCATATCTTTCTACAATTTATTAACTAGACAGGCTAATAAACAAAAATCTAATTTAAATGTTTTCTTTCCACAAATTGTTATGATATGATTTTGTTGAATTATTAGCTGTAGATTCTTGGAAACAAAATAAATGTGATCCAATAAAATTTTCCATATCTTGTCTATTAAGATGGGATAGCTATTGTGTTGTACAAGATGCCTGATAAGAATAGCCTCATTTTCTTTATGGTTGTATGTAGAGCATATTATTACATCAGTAATGATTAAACTTTTGTTTAGCTTGCTATGATAATAAATGAATTTTGTAGGCTTCCCTTTATGGATTAAAGCTAGAACTAGAAGTGTGGATGCATTACTAATTTCAGGATAGCTTGATTTAATTTTACTGGTATGGCTTATATTATTTCCACTAGAAAAGTTAAATTGAGATGCTTTTGTAGTGTAAGTGTTGCTAGAAAAATAGAAAATATCATTTTCATTGAATGGATATGAAATTACTGATTTATACGTTTCTTGCAGCCAACTGTTTGGTTGAACAGATTTGTTAATAAATATCATCAGATATATTTTATGGCTTGGAAAAATCAGAATGTGATATGTAAATTGGGAAAATATAATTCTGTACATTGTATTAGAGGAATCTTGCATAAATTTTTATGCTTGCTATTTGTTTTTCATGATTGCTTTCCAGTTCAAAAAACCAATAATTCTTAAGCTAAAATTTGAATGTGATGTTTGTGTCAGTTAGAAATGATTCATTTTCCTTACCTTTCATTCTATTAGGATATTGAAGAAATCAGAAACTATGCTTGAGGAGCATTAGAATTTATTTTAAAGTTTTGCTCAAACCTTATGTGCTTGGTTATTCAAAAATCAGAATTTATCTATTACCATAAGCAAATACAAGACAGCAAAGTTGATACTGTACATTTACTAGTAGCTAGAATAGATGTAACATTATATGTACTGCGTATTAAAGTGTGTTGGCAATTTATTTAATAATATTATGCATGATGGGTTGTCTAGTGTTGTTGGATGTGGCTGCCTTGATTCTTCTGTTAAGATTTTCATTATTTGATTTAAGAACCACTATTCTCATGATTCTTGTGCTTGTTAGTTTAAACAAGTTTAATAACATGCACATTCTGATTTCTAATTTTCCTACCTGCTGAACCATGAATATTGCATCGTTGCCTACAATATAGTGAATAGATATAGAGATGGAGCGTTTCTCAGTTGCTATACTATTCATATATTCCATTTTGCAATTTATTAGGTTCATGAATAATGTATTTTCCTATCAATTATGTTACTAAGGTGAATTGATTGAGTTAGCTGCCTTGTTGCTAAGCTAGAGAGCTTTGAATAATAGGATTTTAAGTTTAGTTGTTTTGACATTTGTATTGCACCTTGAATGCATAGTGCACATTTAGGGATGTCAATCGTCATTTTGGCATTCTCTTCTTACTAAATCTCGGGCTGCTGTTTGTATCATATGATTTTCTGTGTTATGCTTTTGTCTTTTTATGTTGAGCTAATTATTGTCTATGCCAGTGTAAATCCAAGATTGGATTTCTATTGATTGATTAATATTTTTAAAAAAACTTCAGCCTTGCATTTCAGGCAGTATTTTGAGGGCTTCAGGTGTTAATTCTTGTATCCTAGAATGAGGTGTTACAAAAATAAAAGGCAGAAACATAAATTCTGATATAAGAATCAACATCCTTGCAAATAGTAATCTGCATGCTTGGCCTCCTAACATTCCTTAACTTCACGGTGACATTATTTGATCATTATGGTTAATTATCGAATATGAATTCAAGGTCACCCATTACAAAGTTCTACTCCTTGATTTCTTTAGTATTATTTTCAGAATTTTAATTAGCTTCCAAATTGTTAAGATTTGTAATTACCGAGTTGACGCCTAAATGTTCCAGTTACACAAAAAGTTTATATTATACCATATAAATATGAAAGATAACAGTCAACTGTACTGAAAGGTTTCATAAAAACCATTTCTATGGATTTGTTTTATAATGAAACTGAAACAAAGTTTAGCATCACATTCAGCAATAGACCCAAGGGATGAGATCACAAGGGTATATTTACAACCAAAAACAAAAAAGGGAATTGCAAGTATTTGCAGCATCATTATAGATAATAGTTCTTAGGTTATCATTTTCCCAGTACATGATTAATGTGATGAATCATGATTACATAACGTTAACTAATATTTATTGAAATAAAAGCTCAGAAACCAATCCTTTTGAAGGTTAAAAACAACTTTTCATTGATAATTTTAAATCTTATTCAATTTTGTAATGCCCCATATTTGTACATGTGACCTTAATACTCTCTTAAATATTTAGATTTTAATTTCTTTAAAAACTTATATATATTTGTAGATATGCCTAATGCTTCTTAGTAATATGAAGACCTTTGTTTGAGTGACAAAAGCAAGGTTACTATTTATTTCTAAATTTTTTATTTTAAGTTTAAGAAATATATATATATACATATATTACTAATGAGTGAGCATTGCAAAGTCTAGCATTATTTTAGAATAATATTAGAAAATTAACATGATGTGGATTCATGGTTTATTTTGACGTTTAGTTAGAATTTTAAATTTTTAAATATTTAATTAATTAAAATAAGTCAAAATTCAAAGTTGTTAGATTGCATTCAAATTTGGTCAACCAACTCATTTTTATGCCTAGAGTATAGATCTACAATTAAATTTCAATTCAAGCTTTATATTTTGACATTTTAATGTTAAACGATTAAAAAATACCCAGTAGGACCATATTTTCCCTAATTCAATCGAAATATTAATTTCTAGCATGGTAGCTATGGCATATTTGTACTTGTTACAATTAGCGCGACATGCATAAAATATTGGATGAACAAAAAGTTTAGGATCAATGATTTTTACTAGATAAATTATAGAAATGTGGAAAATACAAAAAAGGCCAAAACTAAATTAGAAACCCTCATAACATATAAACTAAAAAGTGACTTAAAACAAGACAAAAAGGTGGCACTATGGGAAAAGTCAATGTGGGATGGTGATGTATGCTCTATGACATGCTTATAATGACATCTATTTTGTTTATATACAAATTGTCCACTTCATATTAATGGCTGGAAAAGGGAAAATGACTCATTTCATAAGGGCCATGTGACTCTCTTAAGTGTTGTCAATTTCACATGTCTACTCCCTCATAAGAGCTTGCTTGTCTAAGTCAAGTAGCAATAATGCCATGAATAAAAAAAGGAATTTTGAAGAATGGGTTGTCTACTCCTTGTCCATTGTGTAAACGTTTGTGCACAAGTCTTTACCCAAGCTCTAAGGTTTCCTCCATCCTATAAATAGAGGGGGGGTTTGTAACGAACCACTTCTCCTTGAGTTTTTGCATTAACAATTGTAATAGTCTTTCTATGTGTTTGTGTGCATGTTTTGTTGACAACTTGTGTGTGTGCTTTGTTTGGACTATGGTGGAAATGGCTAATTGAAATAGTAATAAATTTGTTGACCAAATTTTTATATGTATTATGATTAAATGTTTAAATACTTTATGCATAAGAAATATGATTTAAAATACATGCTAGGAATGTTTTAAAATAATAATAATAAATAATATATGGGAAAACAAAATATTTTTTGTTCTATTTCAATAGAGATGCTGAGAAACAAAAGAAAAACAGAGGACAATACTCTAAGGTATGCCACAAGAGCTAAAACAAGTATGTTGAGATGCAAAAAAAATGCTCATACTGAGGAACTTGACCTATGAATCAAGTTGGAGGAACCTGACTCATGAATTAGGGATATTGTGTGCAAATAGTATAGCTTTATATTTTAATTTTTTAATCTAAATGTGATGCATTGCTCTTTTTAGTTTAAAATAGTAGACTATAAGTATCATCTCCATGGCTATAGAAAGGTCACATGATGACCTTTCAAGGCTTGTAAGATGATGGAAAAATTCACATCGTTGATGACCTGAAAGAGAAGGTGCCTTATTTAATTATGTATCCTGAATTGTCCTTATCATGAATCTATTTTGAAAATTTTTTCCTTGCATCATATGACAATTCTAGATGATAAAGAGATAGATATTATGTTGAAATGTTTTGTAATTATCAAGAGGAATTGAACCTAAGATCTAGCAAAATCTGAATTCTGAAATATCAAAAATTGTTGATTTAGGAATTGAACTTACAACCTATGAATATACATATTTTATTGATTTTTTTTAATAGTGATCATAAAGAGAATTGAACTCATGACTCATTGTTGAGAAAAAAAAGAGAACTTTAAAAAGAAAGAAGAGAACACAAGAGTCCCCAAGAAGTCAATTACAAGAAACCATTTATTATCCCTTATTCCACCTACAAATAGGGAGAGGAGAAGAGGAAAAAAACACACAAGGCAAAAATAGCTGAACAGAACAAAAAAAAGGATACAACAATAGGGAATGTGGCTAGGAAGGGAGAGAAGACTCTGTCTGCTACAAGAGATAGCAAGGAGAAAGAAAAAAAGTGTTGCATAGCAATCCAAGTATTCTGATAATTCCTCCTAGTAAGCAAGATATCTAAGCAAGCAGGTAAAATGACCCATCTCTATTATATTTGATAATGACCAACAAAGGCTGAATTTCTCAAACTTCTATCTTCTTGCTTGTCTAACCACCTTCACAATGCTTGTATGAAATTATCAAGATTGTTGTTGTAGGCTTAGATTTTTGAAACCTTTATTACCTTTTTTTGGATCTCTTTGCCTGTCCTATACACTCTCACACCTAAATGACTTAGATGAGAATTGTTTTTGTAACAATTCAGAAACACCCATAATGATTTGGGGCATTTTTGGCAAAATATTACCAACAAGGGCCAAGGATCCCTAATATGAGGATTGATACCACCGGAAAAAAGTGAGAGTATTCTTGGGCCCATGAATAATTGTGATTTTTTTTTAAAATGATCGAGTGATTTTATTCCAAAAAAATGATGTACAAATATGCACAAAGATCATCGACCTGAGCCGACATACCCCATCCACGTGACGCAACAATCACCTACCACATACATCATGATCACCCACATGCCTACGCAATGCATATCTCTCATTACTACCCCAAGACCCTCACCTTAGACATTCAACCCTTGTTTCCAAAGAAAGGGGACATACATGAACCGTACACCTCGAAATGCCTAGGACACCCCCTCCCTTATTGGAGGGACCACAACACTACCTAACCGCATCCAGGCCTGAACTATTGTGTTCTGCGATCTCGACGAACTGCAACTCGGACCCCAGACTCTCAGCCACAGCCAAGGTCTCTGAGGCATCTATGCCAACCATTGTTTGTTGTCCTGTCAATCCTAGCCCAAGTGCCAGTCACTGGTTATCTACTCTGAGCTAAGCCAATCCAGCCCAGTGCTCTAAAACCACCACCTCCATCCACCTGAGGTCCTGCAGGCATGACTTGTTTGCATCTCTTTGAGCCTCCTACCGCATGTTCTCCCACCTGAGCTGCCACCACACCTGCTCCTCTAGCTGTGCCTACTCAGTCACCAAGTGGCATTCTTCCATCAGTTGTTCCTCCATGGCAGTGGATGTTTCTACTCTTGTGCTCTCCACCTCAAGGCCCCAACTATGTTGTGCTTGCACCCTTGCGGACTGCCCTTGGTGCCACCTTCTTTGGTACACGATTGTTGGCCTCAGGTGAACAATCGGCACACCTCTACGCATAGTGCAAGGATCACCCCAAGGTGCTACCCCAATCACCTCCTTCGAAGAGATTCCCAGAAAAAAGAGGGCAGGTTAATTGGGGATCCCTGCCAAAGGTGCTTGAGAAAAGTGAAATGCACCCTCACCAGTTTGTGGGGGTACCCAGATTGCACAAAATACTGCTCCACCAGAAGCGCCGCATCTCTCCAGATCCCTTGGAGTCCAAACTTCCAGATGTGCCTGCTAGCAGTCCTAGGAATGTGTCCTGTGAAGAACTCCCTTGCATCATCCTGTGCCCTCACAACCAATGTCATGATTTCCCCTACGTCCTCCACCCCCAGCGCAGCCGCCAATGTCTGCACCATGATTTCAATCCTTCTACCCCTATATTGTGCAATGTCTCCCACCCAGTTATCGTAGAACTATTGAGTAGGCAGGTTTGGCTCTCCCTCCATACGCTTGAGCATCTCCACCCATCCCATCCTTTCAACTAGAGTCCATAATTCGACCAATCTAGAAAATTCTGTCCATGATGGTTTAAAAAGTAGGCAATGCTCCATGGCCTCTATGGCCTCCTTCCACAACCCACATGCTTCTCTAACCATTTTCATGGTCGTAGGAAGCAAATGTCCCTGAAAAATTAGGGAGTTCCTACATTTCCACAAGACCCACAATGGTGCAAGCTGCAAAGAGTCCCCATGGAAACCAACAATGGGGGAGATGTTTGCAGCTAGCCACACCACTTGAGAGAACCTACACTAAGAGATGAGATGGTGCAATGTTTCAGGTGCCTCCTAGCAGCGTGGACAACTGGCTTCCAACCTAATCCCCCTCTCGCTCAACATGGCCCTCACTGGCAGCGCCTTGTGTTTAAGCAACCAGCCAAATGCCTTAACCTTTTTAGGGAGATAGCCCTTTGAGATCACTACCCAGCTCTCTTCCTGCAAGTATCGGAGTTTAACCAATTCCTTTGGGTGCTGCCCCAACAATTCGAATTGCTCTACCATAGCAGCATTGCAGCAAAAATTCTTCCAAAGTTGGGAGCACTCCAGTTGAACCTCCCATCTTTGATATTTTTGCCACAGCATCTACACCGACAGTGCAGCCCCCTCATCCTACCCCATGTACCTATTCATCAGATGGTGTGTGCCCAATGCCACCTCATCCCCAAGCCCCATAATACCAATGCCCCCTGCCAGTTTGGACCGCACCATGACCATCCATGACACCAAGTGCATCTTCCTGCCCCCTTTGCCTCCTGACCACACAAACTCCCTCACTATGCTATCAATGTTTTGCACCACCGTGGCCAAAAGTGTTGCCATGGACGTTGTAAACCAGGCAATTGCCATCAAGATTGTCATAGCCAGCACCATCTTCCCTTTCCTAGACAGAAAGCATCCAGTCCAAAGTGTGGTCCGTTGCTGAACCCACTCTACCAGTTCCTGCCAAGTCCTTTGCCTATTCCAACCAAAAATAGGCATTCCCAAATAAGTGTCATGTGCTTGGCCCAATAGAATGCCCAACGTCTGTATAATGTTGGCCTACACCCTTCCATCCATGTGGGTGAAATAAATGGTTGACTTTCCTTTATTGATTTCTAGGCCTACCTCCTGCTACATCCTCTCCATTGCCCATAACAAGGCCACAGCTTGCAACACCACAACTTTGGAAAACACCATCGCATCATCCATGTAATGGGTTGCAACATTATGCACTCCAACAACTTGCAACCCCTAAACACCTTCTTCAAGGCAATAGCCTTTAAACAGGTCCATGACCATGATTAACAAGAGCAGTGACAACAGATCCCCTTGCCTCAGTCCACATCCAGTTCCAACGAACCCACAGAGCCTCCCATCAATGTCAAGGGAATACTTGCCAATTGTTGCATTTGAATGCAAAGATTGACAAACTTTGCATCGAACCCCTTCTCCATCATCACCGTCTTGAGTGCCACCTAGTTCACAATGTCATAGGCCTTGGTTATGTCTAGTTTGATGCACATGCCTAGAAATCTAACCACCTTAACTGAGTGCAAGATCTCTTGCAAGAGCAACACCTGGTCCTACAAGTAACGACCCTTATACGAACCTCACCTAATGCTCCCCAACCAACTTCCCCATTAGCGGGGCAAGGCACCCAACCAACAGTTTGGAGAAAACATGCAGCAACATGTTGCAGACCTCAATGGGTAAAAAATGCCTTGATGCTGTCAAGTTTGGTACCTTGGGAAGTAGCACCACCCTTGAGCAATTGATTTCCCTCCTAACTCGCTACCAACTGAGCATACTGTTGTATTCATCCAGCAAATTGGATTCCACTAGATCCTCATACTCCCTAAAAGATTCAATCAGCCATCCATCTAGTCCCAGAGCCTTGCTGGATTGCATGGATTTCAAAGCTTACCACAGCTCCTCCCTTGAGAAGGGATGCAGTAAATTGGAGTTGTCAACACTTGTGATGATCCTTGTGATTGGCAAGGAGATTGATTTTGTGGCCTACCATCTCCATATGTCTCCCCAATACTTTTGCAAGGCATCCAACCCCCTCCTGCTACTCTGTGGGCCTCCCCCACCAATGCCCTCAAGCAAATACTTGAGCTTGTTCTTGTGGGCCCTATTCTATTCAACTATTGCAAAGAAAAACCGCGTATGTTTATCCCCTTCCTACAACCAAGTCACCCTCAACTATTGTCACCAATAGCTCTCTTCCTTCCTATCTAGCTCCTGGAGTTCCCTAAGTAGCTCCTGTTCTTCATCGTCCTAGGCTGCCCCCACTTCCTACAACCGTTAGATCTCCTGTAGTTCCATCTACACCTGCTATCTGTACCCTTAGAAGCTATACATGTCATCCGATGCTCTGGCCTTGATACCATTCTTCAGGGTCCACAAACCATCCTTCAGGAACTATTGGGGCTCCTGTGCCCTAGTGTAATTTTCCCAAATTGCAGGCACCATTGGTTTCAGCCAAGCTTTGTGTAGCCAAGCCTGCTCAAGTCTAAACAACCTAGGCTCCTAACCCTTCTTCAACTGGAGCTAGCACAAAATGGACTAGTGGTCTAAAGCTTGTCACGCCTTTTCCTTTGCCGTGATGTCATATTCCAGCATGAGGTGCTCACTCGCCCATACCTAATCAATCTTGGACTGGATGCAATCAATGCCCCTCCGATGATTACTCCAAGTGAATTTACATCCCAAAATCTCTAGATCTATCAGCTCATATTGACAAAGAAACTCACTGCATGCCTTGACCCCCCAGTGGATCAGTGTAGTCGTTTCCAAATTTCTCCCAGCAATAGAGCTGTTGGTTGAAATCCCCCAACAACATCCATCTAGCAGAACTGGGGATGACCCCTGCCACCCATCTAAGCTCCTACATCCAGATCTTCCAATTCTACACCCCATAAAAATTTGTTATCCAAAGATTCACTTGTGGCACATGGATAGTTTGACTCCAATTAGAATCATATATCAAATTGATTGGGATTTTGGCCAGGATGGCTAGGCCTCTCGTGCATCCCCTACTGGGCACCATCTGGGTTGTCCATCCCTCCCAGATCAGCAACTTCCTTTCGGTCCGTTGGACCTTGGTTTCCTGTAAGCAAACCACCTTGCAACCTGCCTCCCTAACCATCGTTCGTAGGGTACTTCTTTTGTACGAGGTACCCTAGCCCCAACAATTCTAGGTAAGGATCTTCATGGAGATGTAGACACATGTTGGTGGTACACCTCCTGTAGCATTCACTGCACTCCCAAATCTAGATCCCACTATGTGGATTTCTTGCATGCGGTGGTTTCATTGGGCCACCCAATCTTACCGTCTAGCCTAAGCACCACTACATTGAGTTGTCCCTCCGCCTATGTAGGCTAGATGTCCTACATTTTTGGCTTTGCAAAGCCCCAGCCCACTATAATCCACTCCCCCAACAGGGGTAATTCCAGCGTTGAATCCTACTGCACAACAGTCCTAGGAACCGATGGAGTGCGGGGAGAGCTAGGAACCTCCTCCATCCCCTCACATGCAAACAACCCCTTAGCTGTGCCACTCACCTGCAGTGGATTTGCTACACCCTCCTCCACCCAAGGCAATATATCCTCCTTCATCAGCCTCTGTTCATCTCCCCTCCTTGCTGTGATTTAAGCATGTGGGCATTTGGCCTAAGGCCCTCCAGCTCCCGTTACACCCAACCCTTGCTTCTAGATCCTGCCCTTCTTGCCCAAGAGACTCCAGCCCTAAGCGACCTCTTTGGTCCTTGGTAGCACTCTGATTCGGAGTGCCATGTTCCACATATTTTGCACCCCTGGTGCCCCTCCCTACGCACCATCAGTTGGTGTTCAAATTTTACATGGATTTTTTCTTCTCTGCCAATAGTATCGAGCACGATCTTCACAACCATCTCCTTCGACCTTAGCACCCTCCACATGTAGAAATGGGCGTAGCCTATTCGGTCCATGCACTCTGTAAATGCATCAAATTTAATAAATTCCCCAAAAAACCCCGGCAGAGACTTCAAGAACCTTAGTTCCTAGTACTCCAATGACAGATCGAACAACCGAATCCAAACCGATGCCCAATCAAAGAGACCTTTGTCACGGTGTGCACCAAGTCTCTAGGGTGCCAAGGCCAGTCCACATGCTCCATAAAACCATGAGCCCCCTAGCAACACCCTATCCCTATCCTCCATCGTTGAGAACGTGAATAGCAACTGCTCATCTGCTAGCCCTCAAACATAGATGTCCTCCAACCCCCACATCACTCTAACCCATTTTCAGATCAAATCCAGATGCAACCTTACTCCCTCAGAGATAAACTTGCCCAATAGGCTCCGCTCTAGTTCCTACACTGCCTCCGTGGACGAACATCCAACCTTGACCCGCATGACCACTTCGTCCCATGTGTAGGTGTCAAAACTGACACCATTACCCACCCATGAGAACTTGCTAATCCTTGTGGCTTATGCGCCCTCTACCACAATCTCCTAACTATCCACGGTCCCACCCTTACTTCCTCTTGCAACAACCGATCCTCTAGCCCCTCCTACGACTACTCTCGTCACCGCTACACCTACTCCTGTCACCACCGCCACTCCCGTTTCAGTTGCCACTCCCACTCTTGTTTCAATCACCACTCCCATCATTTCCCCTCTCTAGTTTTTTCAATAATTGTAAAATGTTTTAAAATTGTTGAATTCTTGAGTTTTGGTTGGAATTTGGTTGATGAACCCTCCCCCTTTGAATGCATAAATCTTGGATCTGAATCTTGAATTATACCTTTTTTTCCTATACCTTCTCAAGTCTGATTTTGATATCTTTCTATAAGTTGATGGAGTGGGGAAAAACCTAAGATGTTAATCTATGATTATGATCTATCTATTCTTTGTTGTTGAACATATGAATTTCCTAATTAAATAATTAATGGTAAAATGGTTACAAGAGTTAAATTCAGATATTGTTTTTTGTGTGTTGCTGAAAATTATAAAATATTATTATGTGATTGAACACATTTGAGATTATTAATTTATCTACTTTTGTGGTTATTTCTTTAGTTTACAAATGTGTAAATGATCCTGATTAGATATTTCTTTTTAGGTTAAATTAAAAAAAAGGTTTGATTTCTTTTAATCTGATGAATTTTGCATAGATATTCTACTATGGCTATTTCTTTTAAAATTATCTCTTAATTCTTAAAATTTATATTGATTGACCTGTTTTAGAGCTAGATCTAGGCGTTGTTAATTTCGTTTTAATTTTATATGTTAATGTCAATTTGATTGTTGTAGAAAGAAAGCCACCTAGGAATTTTCTTCTTTCAACTAACTTTCTTTCTGAGGGGCTTTGGGTGTTAGCTCTTGCTCCCTATGAATGGGTGTCATAGTGTTTGTTCTCAATTTCACTTTTGCCCAAGGAAGGGAAGACTATGCTAATTGGAGGGGTGAGGAGTTGAGGAGAGCAGAGGAAGAGTGGTTATTCCTTACTTGTTCTAAGCCATCTCTTGGGCTGTGTTGAGTGTTCTTATGGACTCTTCAAAGTAGAATTTGCTGCTGCTATTGGAGGCTTTTTGGACTGATTTTTTGGGGATTATTTGGCTTATTCAAGGGATTGTTTCTCAGATTTTGTGGAAGGATTTTAATAGCACCTTGGGCTTGCACTTTGAAGATAACTTCTTGAGGCTATTGGCTAGATAACAACCCAAACTTGAGGTGTCTTCTCCCTTCCCAAATTGGTCAAGTTCAAATTTAAAGGTGTGTACTCCAAACCCTTATTGTACAAAATTTTATGTAGGTGTTTGAAATTGTAATGGCTTGGACAAGTGAGGATTATTTCATGAGGGCATGTGAGATTTCTTGTGAGTTGTGAGTCATGCATGAAGTCTCTCATGTGTCTTAGATTTGATTTTTGATATGCATGTTTTGGGCTTATGAGTTAGCATTTTCTTCTATCATGTGCACTTGGTATTTCATGTTTTTGTGATCATTTTTGTTTATAAAAGAAATGTCCCTCATCATTCTATCCAAGGCTAGTGATTTGTTGTGTGGGCTACAAGGGCTTAGTTCTTGGAGGTGCTTGATAGTTTTATCCCTCACCATTTTATCCAACCCCAGAGTTCTTCTTGTGTGGGCTACAAGATGCCATAGGGTTGGAAAGACTTGGTGTAGCACAGCTTGGTGTAGCATAGCTGGATGGCCAAAGGGTCCATTGAGTACTCATTTTAAAATTAAAAATAATATATGCATATTGCAGATTTTTGGTGTCTTTTGTTAAGTGCGCATGTTTTGTTTTGTTGGTCATTTTTGGGTCAGTTTTGTGGGGTTTTCAAGAGAGTTGTTATGTCCCGATTTGTTATTAAATGGTCCTTTGTCCAAGCCTACATTTTCTCAATGTGAAAACATGAGAGGCTCAAAAATTTAGGAATGAAGATGTCAAAGTTTGAAACCATGTTAATCCATCATGGTGTTCAAGCTTAGTATATGTTGAATTATATTGCTTTCTTCTTTCCATTTAGCATAAGAGCACATGGAATTTTACTAGTTGTTTGCTCCTAAAAATTAGATTTCTAATTTTTTTTTTTTAAATTACGCCTATTTACAGTACAGAGACTGTTACCTTTTTTTGTGGTTGTTATTTACTGTTCACAGTCTTCTAATTTCATAAGGCATGTTAATAATGATAATGATAATAATCACATATAAAATCTGCCCTTTTTATTTCTCTCTTTTTTTTTTGGGAAATGATATTAGAGACTGCCCATTCACTGCTTTAGCCTGAGAATAAAAAGAACAGTGATTGTTATTATTATTATTTTATTTTGAATGGCTGATAATTTATTGTCTAAGATTCGTCTCCCAATTACAGATATTGCATGCCTGAAAAATGCCTTAGGCTGAGAGAAAGAAAAAAATTGTTAAACCCTATGTTGATGATTATAATTTTCGATTTATTTCAATCCCTTGTTCTTCTCCCAAACTTAGATTTGATTATCAAAAATTCAGACCCTTTTTTCAAGCTTTCTTTACCAAAGTTAAGATGCTTGAAATTAGAGGAAAATATTGGTTGAATTTTCTATAAGAAGTAAACCTAACTATTGTAACTTCCTCCAATAATATAAAACCCCAAAATTTTCTCAAAAAAACAAACTATTGTAACTTTCTCCATTCTATGATGTGAGCTACATGTAAAATACACTAGAAATGCATAGTTACTCTTTCCATTTGTAAAATGGGAACATTNACATGTAAAATACACTAGAAATGCATAGTTACTCTTTCCATTTGTAAAATGGGAACATTGCATCCTGGAAGGTTGGGGATCTCCTTGGAGTAAGTCTTTCATTACATGAATGTTTTGTACATTTTTTTCAGAATTAAATTTTCCTTTTATGCAAGTAAATATTATTTATTTATTCTTGCTTCAATATGCTAACCCTATTTACTTATAAGCAATTATATTCTTTTATTTGTGCAAAGAAAAGAAATAAAATATATGTGTGATCATGTATGTTTATTTGTTTTCCATAAAATTAACCCACATGAATTATGATTAGAAGCCCTTTGGACCCTAGGATAAGTAATTCACCTAAACTCATAGTTAGTAATTAGGTGGATGATGCATTTGATTAGTGTACATTGTGTGAAGCATGTAGCATTTTTAGGGATCACTAACTAATCATTCTACTAATAATATATTCATCCCCATACCTTGAATGGATAGGGTGCATTGTTTATTTATTTTGCATATACCTTGCCCTGGATGTGGAGATAAGCATCACTAGCCAACGCTACCCATACACATGCTTACTTTAGCTTAATATCCTAAGCCATTAAACCGAAGGGGGTTGAGTTGCATAATACCCGAAGGTTTTCAATGATGCAGGTGCCATTCATAAGTGTGTACCCACCTCACATATGATCCCCTATCACCTATCTTGGGGATACATCCAGGTGTAGTCCACAATTGATGGTTGAGATAAGCCTTATTTATGTCGTTTAGAACCCAAAGATAACCCAACTCACAGCCAAATGGTGACTGGATTCTTCAAGTTAGATGCCTCTTAATGTAGGAATGCAATGACACATTGTATGGGCAAAGTTGTTGAAACCTATCCATTTTTTATTCCCAACCATTGCTTGAAGCCTATTATAAATTAAATGATTTTATATGGCAAAAACATAGTGGAGGACTAGGAGTACATCCAACCACATTTGTTGGTGCTACTAGTAAAATAAAACTTGAAAAAAGTGAGTCACAAATATTTAATGTTTTCTAGCTAAGCAAGTGATGCAAAGTGTTAGTAATCACCTTGGACAAACTTTAGTTTTTAAGGTGTCATAATGCTACTAAAGACAAACGATATGCAATAGATGCATCAATCCTTAGGATTATGAGAAGTGGCAAAACAATTTGTTAAGTCTAATAAGGGAAGGAGGTATGTAGGCCCTATAATCATCCCATCATTATGAGTCACATCCTTATTAGTTGCTAATGTAAGTATAATCCTATGTTTTTAGAGGATTGGAAAAGAAAAAATAATTGTACTAATTTTTAAAGGGTGGTTATTGGGGGTCCTACAAATTTCTAGACCTTGATCCTCTGAAAAATCATCATAATAATCAAATCAAATGTCATAATATTTAAGAACACATATATGGATCAATCAAATCTGAACTAAAACAACATGCAGAGAACTTACCAAAACTCTCTATAACTAATCACTGCCTATCAAAATGAACATAAGCACGACATATCGCTGTGGGCAGAATAATAGATTCAAAAAAATTGTTGGCATTTCAAATCATCAGTTTGTTAACAATGTTATTCACATGTATGCACACCTTATGGAATCTTTTGACTTTGAGTTGTTATCATCCTAAGTTCTTCATCATCAGGAGCACTCTTCAGGTCCTCATGATCGTTTCCAAGAAGCAACTGTGTCCCTTTCAAGCCTTCTTTCTGGTATTGGCTTGAGATTCAGCGAGATTTCTGTCAAACTTTTATCTCCTTGATGCAGCAATGTTCTAAAACATTAAAAATGAATTGCATGTAGAGCCTGAAGAGTTAGAGAAAGAGACATGAAACGTTAATAAAATATAGATTACAGTTAGAATTACGAATTTAAATATTCAAGTTAATGATTGCCATTGGATGATAAATAAGAATTACAGTATATTCAACAAGAAAATAGCTAGTGACTAGCGAGGCCCTCATAGTTACTACCTAGTAAATAATTGGCATTTGGTCAGTATCAATGTTTGCACCCACTTTCATGGAGTGGTTCACTGATTCTTGATTTAACCAAGTCTTAGATATCTCACTGCTTCTTGATTTGAGTGGTTGACCCACTAGATTTGACAAAGACATTATCTAGCTAGAGTTATGCTCATTGCTTTTCTATTAAATATAGCTCACTCAAATCCTCTCTGCATGTTACAATGGTCATCCAAATCTAGAATTTATTGAACTCGCATGTGATACAACCACATATATTTATTACCATTTCAATCTATCTATTTAATGAATTATATTAGTAGTTTTCTATTTGAATTGAGCTTTGATTTTGTGAAAATTTGATGTCCTTTTTTTACAAGAGATGTAAATTCTCTTGAATGGAAGGTCCATTTATATTCTTGTAAGTCCAACACAGTGCTAGTTATTTTACTTGTATTTATTTTTTTGTTAGCATCTTTTAATGTTAGCATTCATCATCTTTATACAATCACAAATCAAATCAAATACAATGAATTTGAATTCAATGTTAATAAAAATGGAAGGAATATTTCACAGTAAGATGCTGCTATTGATTCTAAGTTTAAAATGCCCATCCTTTGGAGCAATGGGCCTGGGGTTGTTGAAGGTGAGAAAGTGTACGTTATTAAAATATTTTAAGCAAGAATGACCAATCTCTAAGTTTGTAACACCAAATTATCATGATTATTGGTTAAGGTATATGTGACTTATATCTTACAAGTCACAAGTTTAATGTCAGTGAGTTACACTTAGATATATAAGTATTGTACAACTGATAATGGCTATGGCTAAAGAGACACAACAAACTTGGGATCATGATGTAAAAAAAAATAGTCCGATTTAGTTTAGTTTAAATTATCGAATACATTTGACATACTTGGGAAATGTTGATAACAAGTTATTTAGTCTAACAAATCCTTCTGAATCTATACAACTGTACAAATATAATAAAATTTTAGTTTTAGTAACCTATAAACTATATGCTCCAAATGAAGTTAAAATTACAAACTATTGATGGACAAATCATTGAGTCACCATCACAATGCCAATGCTATCATTTGTTTTTTGAAAAGACATCATAAAATATTAAGTTTTAATTTTACAATATAAAAATAAAAAGAATGAAGGAATATGCCAACGATACGGTAGATAAACCAGCAAGTCATTGGTTAATCAATCATTAACTTGCAAGGTCACGCTATGCTTAAGACAAAGTAATATCTATATAATACCTATGTTTACTAGTTGTAAGCCTGGGGTAATACCACCTTAGTTTTACCTTTGGAAACCTTAACCACCTCCACCCTCTCAAACAGGAACGAAGCAATATTATAAACGCAAACTTTGGCTAATAAATTAGCTCTACATATTTTAGACACCTCTATTTTTTTCCCAGGTTGGAAGAAATATTATAAATGCTAATGCTAGCTTATAAATTAGCTCTACATATTTTAAACATTTCTATTTCTTTTTCTTTTTCATTTCGTAGGGTTGGAAGAAATATTATAGATGCAAACTTTGGCCAATAAAGTAGTTCCTCATATTTTATACATTTTTTATTTTTTTTATTTTTCTTTTCACAAGGTTGGGGAGGATGGGATTGTGAGAACTTAAGAATTTTTAACTATATATCATTTAGACAAGCCCAGGATAATCATGATAATAAGGTACCCCTAGGGCATATAACCAATACAATACAATACGATACTTGGTAGAACTAAGTGATTTTGAATATATCTATTTATGTGTACAACCTTACAACCAATGTTAAAAAATATAAATGTTTTTTCTAACAGATTTAATTTTTTTTCTAATGGATCTAATTTTTCTCTCTTTGATTTTTCTCCATCGGATATGATCTCTCTAAAATTCCACTATTGGGGATTCTAAATTACCTCCAACTTTTTCATTTATTGCCAATATTTCTATCTCTTCTATTGATGCAAAAATTTCTATTATTTCTAAAAATGTAGATTTACAAGTTGATAAGCAAAAATATAAGATGTTTTCTTCTACGAATATTGATGTAACTAAGACATCTAATTTTGTTCTCCTTGATGATGTATACAAGTCATCTAATTTTACATCATGATATGTCTTCATTCAAATTGTGGGTTACCTTTCCCGTAATTGAAGTTTTGCTTCATACTTAAATGTGTGATGCAAAAACATAACATTCAAGTCATTCATGCCAAGATTTTTTTTAAACACTTGTTAAGCTAGGCAATGTTTCACTTGTACAACATCCCATAAATATAAAGTCATTTATACATAAGCATGCAATGTTGATAACTCTAGATTGTGGTGTCAAATTTGAAGAATATTCTAAAGTTCCCTATTTTGTCGAATTATTTAATCTCACACTAATTTTTCAAAAAGTTGAGAAAGAGATTCTTAGTCTTCTTGATCCCATTAAGAATATGAAATCTATTTCCACACTATTTGGAGAAGATTTATATCCAGCCAATCACATACTATGATCTTCCTAATTCTTACAACTTTTTTCATTGTGAAAGACATTTGTTTAATGTTTTTCTTTTCTGCTCAAGAAAAAAGATATTAATGAAAAGAAAAAAAAATATGAAGTTGGAAAAACAAAAAATCAAGTTACCATCAATGATAAGAATGATCAAAATGGCTACTAACTTACACCTTACTTCTCAAGGATTCAATCCCAATAGGTAGTTGTTGAAAAACAGAAGCTTAATCTAATATATTAGCAAAATTCAGTTCCACTCATTTCTTTTATAGAATTTTTTTTATCAAATTAAACTATCACACAAAATTTAGTTTTAACTATTTTTTGTATTTCCATATCAAATTAAAAATATAGAAAAGTCTTATTAAGCAAAATTGAGTTTCAATCATTTACATTCTTCAAAATTTATCAACAAAAATTTAGTTCCATTCATTTCTTTTATAGAATATTTTTTATGCTACCAAATAAACCATCTAGACCAAACATCAACCCAAAAAGACCTTTAACTCTATCACACAAAATTCAGTTTTAACATTTTTTTGTATTTCCATCTCAATTGTTGGAATTCAACCTATAACCTATAAAATGCAAGTTAACAGATTTTCCATAAAGTCAATCTCATTTCATTAAAAAGAAAGCTAACTACCAGATATAAATAAAGAAATAAACAACGGTAGATTTTCATGCAAACTAAAGATGCACTAAATGTATTTTTAAACTGAATTCAACCAAAATACATAACTGGAAATGTAACCAATGTACCAATGTTTCACAACTTAAAACATTTTAACAGTTCTACATATTCATTGTCTATGTAAAAACTATGAAATAATTATTTTTCAACATTCAATATAATTTACACAATACCAATAAGATGTCAACACCAACTCTCTTATAACAATTACAATTTTATACATGCATTATATCAATATTATTCTCTTCCTCCATTGTAAGGGTAACAAAAAGGTTAGTTTACTTTCTTCTTCATTGTGTATCGTGTGTATGATCTGCACCTCATTTTGCTTTGCTCTTTCTAGTTTTCTTCCTCCTCTCTGAAACAGGAGTATTTAATCTAATTTGATCATTATTTTTGGAGCCTTCTACCTTCTTATAAGGAGTATATTTCTCAACAACTCTGAAAATGTGAACTCTTAAGGTACATTCTTTTATCAGCTCAAAAATACACACATCCCCTTCTTCAAGATTATGATGGATAGAAAATGCTCTCCATCCCCCACTTAATCCAGGATGGTCAGTACGATTCCCTAGGTAATAGCATGGCCATTCCTGATCAGTTGAGTCCACAAGTGTGACCATAACTCTTTCATCAGGTAGAACTGCTCTTAAAACACGTGGAATATTCTGTAGAAGTAAAACAAGGCCAAACAAAATCTCATAATCATGGTGAAAAAGGAAAAAAGCAACAAGCAAACACAGTAAAAACATTTTATTAGATAAATGTTATTGCACAGCACATAACTTTCAAGTTGACAGATTAACAAATTGCCAATTGAGCAATAAATTCATAACAAGAAGTCAGTTTTATGAAAATTTTTATCACCATCATTTTAGTGCTTTTATCCCAATAACATGGGCTAACTTGTTACGAGAGGAGAAGGATTTGAAAATGATTTTCTATGACTAGCTATCTACCTAATATCATAGCCTAGACATAGTTATAGTATCCTCAAGTAGCCTGTGTCTTAGCATATCTCATTGGAATTGACCCTGTGTGGCGGCGGCCTAGCAGAATCACCCAAACCCAGCAGAGCCTTCCTACAGGAACTTAGCGCTGCGCCACATGCTTTAACCAAGTGAGTTTTGCCTCATTGACTAGTTTTACAATAGCTTTGATTGTGTACTTTTAGTATACCCCCATAGGACATGTGCACTTTAAACCTTGAATATAATGATTACAAGGAAAGTGCTTTAACTACCGGCAAAAAATTAGAGGTGGTAGGCATGGTGAAATAGAATATCTCTATGCAACAGTTCCAATATCCATCAAAGAACTAACAAGTAGAGTAAGAATAGGATCATACCACCTTCAAGTTGAACTTGGAAGATGGAATAATGGGCAACATGAAAACAAAATATGTCAATTGTGTTTATTGCAAGTAGTAAAAGATGAACAATATGTATTGTTACAATGTTTCAAAATTGATTTCCTCAAAAGAAAATGACAAATTTCTAATCAATCTGTATATGAGCTATTCAAGCTACCAATGTTGGTTCTAGGGAATTATATAGAAGAAGTGTTCAAGTTACATGACTATTGGACACATTTGTTGTACTCAGGAATTTGTCTAACAGATCCTTTGGGTCTATACAGATGTAATAAAATTTCAGTTTTCAGTTTTCATTAAGTCAATGTTCACCCATGATTATGGTAGTAAATATTGAAGATAAAAATTTATTATAGTAAATATCTTTTCTACAAGCCCTTCAAGTAAGAAAGATTTAAAAGTACAATCTATATAAGAAGAAAATATTACATGAGTGTAAAGCAAAATAATCAATGTTTTAAGAAACCACATAGACTGACATAAAACTATTACTTTACAAACAGCAGAACACCAGTGAAATGTGATTTTTCTTAGAAATATTTTAAGTAGAATGCCTAAATATCAATTTACTATTTATGCACTTTAAAGCTTTTTGTCCCATATGCATAACATTAAAATATGTAAAATGTGTATTCCATGTCTCAAAGAGGGTACTTACAAGCCAAAATCCCTGGTATACTTGAGATGGTTTCATAATTATTGAGCAATGTGTATTAGATGATTTAAACATATTTGCAGCATGAATAGTCTTTTCTCTTTCAGAGGCTGTCACAGCACGTCGACAAGAAACAAAATATGCTTGAGCATAACTTTTTCTTTCATTTTTATTCGATGCATTAATCTTCTGTTTCTTTGGAAGATTGTTTCCCTTCTGAGCATTGATGCTTGTAACAGTAATTGACTCTGTTATACAAATAGCATTAATTTCTTTTAGTATTTTTCAAAATATCTTTAATACTAAAAAAACACTGATTTCTTATTAATGGCTGAATCCATAAAATCTTACCAATGTGTGTTTGATTCTTAAAAGCGCATTCGTCTGTAGGACTACGCTTTGCTATACTATCCTTTTGTTTAACTATTGCTGCATTTCTTTTAACATTTGAAATCTTGGGCATTCTCTTTTCGCATCCAGATATGTCAAATATTATGACTTTGAAACATGATGCATCGATGTACTTGAATACCAAAAAATCTCCATGTTCCAATTTATTATCACTCACAAACTTTCTCCAACCATGCTGAAATTGCATTCTGCAATTTTCGTAACCTAGGTGAACAAGCCACTTTTGACCTCTAGGCCCTTCAAGAGTTACATTTCTATTAGCCTCATTTCCGAGCTTTTTTGTGAATGCTGGTGGAATTCCCTGCAACAAACATGATTACGTTTTGAGAATAATATCAGTAATATAATGACCTAAAACCAATTTTAATTACGTCCTAGAACCTAGGGGTCCATTGGACCAGTTCAATTTCAATCCTTTTTGCATATTGCTAGCACATCTTAATAGTACCCCATTAAAATTGAACCCATGAGTTGTAGGATGTAAGTCAAGTGCATTAAACAACACATTACAGGTCATAATATAAGAGATGATTAACATTGGTTACTTCTTGTAAACATGACCTTGACTTTCCTTTATCTAAAAAATAAATCTTTAAGAAATATGTAACCATCTCTATAAAACTGAAACTAAATGCATTTACTTATGTGCATTAAGATCCTCTTGAATTTGTTGCACCATTCAAGTTTTAGCATTCTTTTCATTGAATTTGTTTATAACTCAACATTACCCATTAGAATTGAACACCTCGTTGTATTTAAAAAATATTTTAAATATATTATAATACTGAAATCATAAACCAAGATCATCTGAATAAAGATAAAAATACTCAAAACTTAAAAAATAGCACTAGATATTTGCTCAGTAACACCTGCCACTCCACTTTCCCTAATCCAATATTCTACAAAAGTTTCATGGGTTATGAAGATTAGTACACATGCAAAACGTCATCTCACAGGTACTATTTGGCATAAAGCTACACAAAAAGGGTCATCACCTAGAGGCTCAATGCTCATCCCATCTAGCAAGGTTCTAAATGGGTTGGTAAATAAATGAAAGTCTAACATCTTTTTGAGTGATTATATAGTGATTATATCCAGGCTCAAACCCAAGTCTTAAAACTTAAAAAACAAGCACCTTACCATCACTTGTATAAAGCTACAAGGTTTGATATAATCTTTTAGTATCAATTCATTAAAGGCTTATCATTTTTACTATAATCAATAAGCTTTGAAACTTGCAAGTGATACAGGCTTTCAAGAATGCAGTGGTCATAGTAGACTATAAGGCTGATTGACAGGGTGAATGTGTAACTAACTAATCAACATGTTTAGAATTAATATTATACTTCCTAAAAGTAGATTACTAAGATTCTTACGAACAATCTTAGACTAATCAACTTCAAAACATTTTAAATGTTTTTTTACAAGTTATATAATAAAAATAATAAGAAGGATGTTTAAAAATATTGATGCCATTTTTTGTGCTTGTTTTTTATTTAAAAAAATGAAATAAAGTTGTAGGCTTGCTATAATCATGAGCTTTCTAATCCCTTTGGCTACTTTAACTCCACTGGATTTCACAACTAGGAATATGATCCCTGATAAATACTGCAGTTAGTTGTACCTGTATATTCTTAAATTCTGCAACAGATATTTCTGCATTTGAAACTGCTTTAAACTTTAAGTACAGAGGTTAGAGTTTCTAAAAATTCGATGAATCAGCTCTGTTTTAAGAATAAAACTATCAACAAATTGCAGTAGTTTCTTTAGCGTGTTAGCGTATGTGAAATTTAAACTGGCATGTTTTATTATATCTATGAGGAGACCCAGACCTTAGCATGTATCGGAGAGATTTGAACTTCAGCATTGTTTTTAGCTTACTTTTTTTATATTTCAATATAACCCTGTGAAATTAAAGTTGCATATTATGCCATACAATGTTTGAGAATATATAAGAGTTTTTATTTTTTTATAATGCCAACAGCTCATAAGTTTGGTGTGTTTCAGTTTCAAATTTTATATGTATATTTACATATGCGCTTTATGAGGCCAAATATGTAATGGCCCACATTTGTACATGTAACCTTAGTACTCTATTAAATATTTAGACTTTAATTTGTTTTAAAGCTTATATATATTTATAGATGTGTCTAATCCTCCTTAGTAATATGAAGACCTTTATTTTGGTGACATAAGCAAGATTACTATTTATTTCTAATTTTTGTCTAATTNTTACTTTTTTTATATTTCAATATAACCCTGTGAAATTAAAGTTGCATATTATGCCATACAATGTTTGAGAATATATAAGAGTTTTTTTTTTTATATATAATGCCAACAGCTCATAAGGTTGGTGTGTTTCAGTTTCAAATTTTATATGTATATTTACATATGCACTTTATGAGGCCAAATATGTAATGGCCCACATTTGTACATGTAACCTTAGTACTCTATTAAATATTTAGACTTTAATTTGTTTTAAAGCTTATATATATTTATAGATGTGTCTAATCCTCCTTAGTAATACGAAGACCTTTATTTTGGTGACATAAGCAAGATTACTATTTATTTCTAATTTTTGTCTAATTTTTTTTATTATATTAAGTTTTCAAAATATATATTTTATTAATGAATGAGCATTGCAAAGTTTAGCATTATTTTAAATAATATTAGGAAATTAATGTGATGTGGATTCATAGTTTATTTTGATGTTTAGTTAAAATTTTAAAATTATTCAATATTTAATTAATTAAAATATGTCAAAATTCAATGTTGTCGAATTGCCCTCAAATTTGGTTGACTAACTCAGTTTTACACATAGAGTATAAATCTACAATTAGTTTTTCAATTTGAGCCTTAGATTTTGAGATTTTAATATTAAACGATTAAAAAAGTACCTAGTGAAACCATATTTTCCTTAATTTAAATGAAATATTAATTTCCAGCATGGTAGTTATGGTTTGCTTGTGCTTGTTACGACCAACTCAGCATGTGTAAAATGTTGGATGGACAAAAAGTTTAGTATCAATGATTTTTACTAGATAAATTATAGGAAATGTGGAAAATATATAAAAGGCCAAAAATATATCAGAAACCTTCATGGCATATAAACTAAAACATGACTTAAAACAAAACAAAGGGGTGGAGCTATAAGTCAATGTGGGATAGTGATGTTGTATGCTCTATGACATGTTTATAACGATATCTATTTTATTTATATGCAAATTGTCCACTTCATATTAATGGCTGGAAAAGGGACAAACGACTCATTTAATAGGGGCTATGTGACTCCCCTGAGTGTTGTCAATCTCACATGTCTACTCCCTCATAAGAGCTTGTTTATCCAAGTAAAGTATCAATGATACCATGAATAAAAAAAAAGGATTTTTGAAAAATGGATTATCTTCTCATTGTCCATTGTGTAAACTTTTGTGCACAAGTTTTTACCCAAGCCCTAGGGTCTTCCCCATCCTATAAATAGAGGGGGTGTTTGCTCTCATTTTAATTTTTGGGTAAGGAGGGGAGACTATGCTAGTTGGAGGGATGAGGGGTTGAGGAAAGGAGAGGAAGAGTGGCTGTTCATTGCTTGTTCTCAGCCATTTCTTGGGCTCTTGAGAGGCTGATTTTGCTGCCACTGTTGAAGGCTTTTGTGACTGATTTTTGAGAACTGTTTGGCTGATTCAAGAAACTGTTTTCTTTGATTTTGTGAGAAGATTATAGCAACAACTTGGATTTGCAGTTTGAAGCTGATTTCTTGAAGCTATTAGCTAGACAACAACCCAAACTTGAGGTGTTTTGTCCCTTCCCAGATTGTTCAAGTTCAACTTTAAAAGTGTATATTGTAAACCCTTGTGCAAAACTTTTAGATGTTTGAAACTGTATTGGCTTGGATAAGTGAGGATTATTTCATGAGAGCATATGGGATTTTTTGTGAGTTGTAAGTCATGCATGAAGTCTCTCATGTGTCTTGGATCTAATTTTTCGTATGCATGTTTTGGACTTATGAATTAGCATTTTCTTGTGTCATGTGCACTTAGTATTTCATGTTTTTAGGATTATGTTTGTTTTATAAAAGAAATGCGCCTCATCATTCTATCCAAAGCTAGTGATCTCTTGTGTGGGCTACAAGAGCTTAGTTCTTGAAGGTGAATGATGGTGTTAGCCTCCACCATTTTATCCAACCCTAGTGTTCTTCTTATGTGGGCTACAAGATGTTGTAGGGTTGGAAAGACTTGGTGTATCAGAGCTGGATGCCCAAAGGGTCCATTGAGTACTCATTTTAATATTACAAATAAAGCTATGCATATTGAGGATTTTTGGTGTCTTTCATTAAGTGCACATGTTCTGTTTTGTCGATCATTTTTGGGTCAATTCTGAGGGTTTTTAAGAGAGTTGTCATGTCCCAATTTGTTGTTAAATGGTCCTTTGTCCAATCCTATATTTCTCTCAATGTAAAAACATGAGGCCTAAAAATTTATTAATGAAGATTTCAAAGTTTGGAACCATGTTAATCCATCATGGTGTTCAAGCTTAGTGTACATCAGATTTTATTGTTGTTTTTCCTTTCCATATTGCACATGAGCACATGGAATTTTGTTTATTTTCAGCTCCATAAAATCAGAATTTTGATTCTTCCACAATGATAGAGACTGCCATTTTTTTTCTTTTTCTTATTGTCTAGCATTTACTGTTTTCTGATTTCTTAGATAATGGTAAAAATGGAATTGACAACCATCACACCTAAAATCTACCTTTGTTTCTCTTTTTTTGGAAAAAAAAAAGGAATTTAGAGATTTTCTATTCTCTACTTTAGCCTGAGAAATAAAAAAAGAGAGGGGACTGTTACTGTTGTTGTTATTATTATTATTAAAGCTGGTAATCTATTTCCTGAGATTCTGTCTCCTAATTACTGATATTGTAGAGTCTAAAAGATACCTTAGGCTGAGAGAAAACAAAAACAAAACAAAACCTTGTTAAATCCCAACTCCAATAAACAGTGTGAATTATAAATTCAGATTTATTTTCAGGCTCTCCATTTCCCTTAAACACAGATTTGATTGGTAAAAATTCAGGCCCTACTTTCAGACTTTGTTTGCCCAATTTTGGATGCCTGAAAATAGAGGAAAACATTGGCTAATTGTTCTATCAACTATTGTAACTCTCTCCATTGTATGACGTGAGCTAGTTCTTATATGACATTTAAAATACACTTGAGATGCACAATTACTCCTTTCATTTGTATGATGGGAATATTGAATCTTGGAAGCTTGAAAGTCTCCTTGAAGTAAGTCTTTCATTACATGAATATTTATACATTTTCTCATAATTAGATTTTCCTTTCATGCAAAGTAAATATTGTATATTTATTTTTGTTACAATGTGCTAACCCCATTTATTTATCAGCAATTATATTGTTTTATTTGTACACAAAAGAAAAAGAAAATAAATGTGTGAACATGTATGTTTCTTTGCTTTCTATAAAATTAACCCACATGAATTATGATTAGAAGCCCTTTGGGCCCTAGGATAAGCAATTCACCTAAACTCACAATTAGTAATTAGGTGGATGATGCAATTGATTAGTGTGCATTATGTGAAGCATGTAGTATTTTTAAGGATCATTAACTAATTATTTTAATAATAAGATATTTATCCCCATACCTTGAATGTATAGGTTGCATTGTTTATTTATTTTTCATACACCCTGCCCTAGATGTGGAGATTAGCACCACTATCCAACCTACCTATACATATACTTACTTTGGCTTAATATCTTAAACTATTGGACCCAAGGGGGTTGAGTTGCCAAAACACCCAAAGGTTTCACTAATGCAGGCACCATTCGTAAGTGTGTACACACCTCACATACAATTCCCGCTCACTTATCTTGAGGGTATATTGAGGTGTAGTCCATAAAAGAAGGTTGTGCCAAGCCTTATTTGTATAGTTTAGAACCCAAAGATAATCCAACTCAAAGCCAAATGGTAACCGGGTTCTTCGAGTTGGATGACCAGCAATGTAGGAATGCAATGCCATATTGCATGGGCAAAGTTGTCGAAACTTATATTTTTTATTTCCAGCCATTGTTCGAAGCCTATCATAGATTAAATAATCTTGTATGACGAAAACATAGTGGAGGAGTAGGAGTGCATCCAACCACATTCATTGGTGCTACTTGTAAAATAAAACTTGAAATAAGTGAGTCACACAAATATTTAATATTTTTTAACTTCACAAGTAATGCAAAGTGTTAGCAATCACCCTAGACGATGCTTGTCTTTAAGGTATCATAGTACTACTAAAGATAGATGCATCAATTCTTAGGACATCCTATCAACAAATTGTTAAGCCTAATGAGGGAAGGAGGTACATAGGCCCTGTAATTAACTTATCATTATGAGTCACATCCTTATTGGTTGCTAATGTAAGTATAACACCATGTTTTAAGAAGATTGGAAAAAAATTGTTGTGCTGATTTTTAGAGGGTGGTTATTAGGGGTCCTACAAAATATGGGATGATGTTACAGACAAAATACTCTGATTTCATAGGTTCAATATGTATCTTGCAAAGTCTTTTAATTCATTTTTTCATTGCATGTTTTATTTAATTAAAGTGTAAAACACTAACCTACTATTATAAATTACAATGTTTTACTATAATATACTAACCTACTAACATGAGACTTGGCATACTATTTTCTCCCTATCAAATCTTCAAATCCGTGGCTACTTTTAAATGAAGCCTTTGTTATTGCCACTAACAATTGATTAGCACTAAATCTTGTATCTTTATGTTTTTTAAAAAAATTAAAAAAACAAAACATTACATAAATAGATCAAAAACAATTAAAAATTTATCAGGATATACGGTACACAATTTGTATTCAAAGTAGCTAACCATACACTTTATTTTTGGGGTTCTTAAATTTAACTGCTTAATACCTCTTTAGATTGTGTTATTTTCTCTCTTAGATAAGTCACCATCTTAAATGAAGATTCTCAAATAAACAAAACCAATTATATCATACATCTACCTATGAATAAGGCTTTTTTGCAAGGGTGAATTCAGCTAATTTACAAAGTGATCGATCATATCTAGCACCCTTTAAAAACTGCTCTTTTTAAGTGTTACTTTAAAAATGGACACTGAGCTGCTAAGCTCTATGCGTTTGAACCCATAAAAAAACATAAATTGAAAAACAATTACTGAGATTAATATAATTTATATAAACAGTAAGAGAAATGCCAATGCATAAAATATCTGGTTATTACTTCAATATTTCTTAAATGCAACCGATTTTCAAAATTTACCAGAATTTCACTACTGAAGAGACATCAATAAAAATCCTTCAATGAATCCATGCTAATTGATGAAAGGAGTAGCAATAATATTTATAAAAGAGTTTTCTTCTTTTTTATCTGTAACAGTACTAGCCTAACCTAAACATGTTTTCAGCACTATGACGAAATCTCGGTGACATCACCTTTAAAGAGAAAACTGTAAATAAATTACCACGTCTAAATTTACATGGTTTGTGCAATAGCAATGAACAAAGTAAAGCCATGTGCATTAACGTGCAGTGCATGAATTAAATTACTAAAGCAGACTTGCGATTCAAGATGATGCCACAGAGCAAGATTGTTATCATTGTTCCCCACACTAAAAACAAGCAATGTAATATAATCCAAATTTAAAAACAAAAGAAAACAATTACTGCTGTTATATTTTACATCGATTAGAATGCATTTATGACTTGAAAAAAAAAAGCTGATACATTATAAGAGCACTACGAACTGCATTAATAATATCATTTTTTACCTCGGATGTAAACAACATTATTTCAGCATATCTTTTTTTTATTTTCCATTGAAGAACACAAAAGAACAGATTAGTCGCCAAAGAAAAAATCCAGCTTTAAAACAAGCTATAATGCAGAATTAGTTCCCATAGTAAAAAATTACAACAATGCCTTTAAACCAGTCCCTTTGAAAAAAAGAAAAAAAAGGTACAAGAAAAGCAAAACCGGAATAAAAAAAACATACTTACCAGTGTTTCTTCAAACTTTCCCCAGAGGATTTTAAAGAAACGCGAACCTTCATCAAAGACTTCACTATAGCTTTCAACTCCGCAATCAAAACAGTGTTCCAGCTCCAGTTCCATTTCCGGCTTAATTGCACACCTTCGGAAATACGAAAAGATCTATGCACTTATTTGAAATAACAACAGCACAAGATTATTTTGATTCGCTGCTCCTGCAGTCGCAATCAGCAAACTGCAACGGTCATCTGTTCTAGCCCTATATTTAAAGCCTTTACTCATTAGAAGCAGCAATTAAACATTTTAGGAGACCGTGGCGCCCTTAAAAGGCCGGCCCACTGGCAGCAAATTCAGATACATTAAAATCTCCGGTTAAGAATTGTACAACCAAACAGGAAAAATTAGAAGAATGGTTAAATTTTAGTCCCTAAAAACTAGATGCCTGCGCACCCGCGGCATGCTGTAGAATTTAAGTGAACGTTTATATGTTTGTAACTTATAATTTAGAATAAGATCATAAAATTTGAGGAGAGTAGTAGGTTTAAAACGTTGTCGAATCTATGCAGAAGTTTTATATCTTAACGACCTCTAACTTAGACTTCCAGATTAAGAGTCTTACTAAGTTCATAACAGTTTAACGTTTGATGAAACTGTGAGGCCGTTAGCAGGAATGAGCGACTCCTAGGTGAGCAGAAACACAATGATGATCTCACCCTTTTAAAGGCTTCTACACCACAACGAGCAATCCTCAATGTCACATTTTATTGTTATTAACGATTATTTATTCTATTTGTAACATAATTGTAAAATGATGCAACCATACTCTAGGTGCTTTGTGTATTCAGTTCAAACATAAATTTAAATTAATATCTTTGTAATATTAAGGAATGCACCAGAAGGTACTTAGTTCAAAGCCTTGTATTGACACCCTATGCATGATCGCATAGAGACATTCTTCAAGGTATATCACCTTATCCTATAATATATATATATATATATATTAAAAATGCAAAAAAATGAAGACATCACTTTCTATAAACTTTGAACATTAATTTTATTAACAATTTTGCACTCACTTTCAATCACAATTAGTAAGTCTATAATAAGCTTTCATGGAAGTCCTTACAGTTAGTATGACAACCTTTATCCAAATAGTAAGGTAGATGTGACCTATTATAAGAGTGTATCCAAATAGTAAGGTAGATGTGACCTATTATAAGAGTGTATCCAAATAGTAAGGTAGATGTGACCTATTATAAGAGTGTATCCAAATAGTAAGGTAGATGTGACCTATTATAAGAGTGTATCCAAATAGTAAGGTAGATGTGACCTATTATAAGAGTGTATCCAAATAGTAAGGTAGATGTGACCTATTATAAGAGTGTCTCACATTAGGGCTAGCCCCCAACAATATAATATTTTTGAAAAATGTCAACTAAATATCGTAAGTACATAAACCCTCGCTTTGCACCAAATTTCCATAAAAAATTTGGACTTTTTGTCAATATCTCTTTTCGTTTTTTAAATTTTGATGATGAAAACAATTGCATGGAATTGTCAAATAATACAAATATTTCGATGATAAACAACAATCGAGCCACCGCTACATACATTACTGCATCTCCACTTGACACCTATCGTGATGATAAACAGCTTGTCTCGCAAGGAGATTTTACTCAGTACCAATTAGGTGGCCTATGGACCTTTGTCACTTTAAATTTGTTAAACTCCAAAAAATTGAATAATATTATTAAAAAAATTCAAAGTACATCAAATCATCGAAGATAGAGTCTAAAGAAAGAGCCCAACAATTTTGGGAATGTCTTTCAAGTTTTTATCATTACAACTAATCCTGAAAAACCTCTCCTCTAAGGGAGGAAAAAGATCAAGAGTTGCCTTACTTAAAAACACCCTCACAGATTTTCACTTCTTACTAAAGGATTTCTTGTAAAAAGAAGGAGAAAACTCTATAAAAAGAAAAGAATACATTAATTAGAAATAAAGTACAAATAACAATGAAAGCTAAAAGTTTCTCATCCTTTCAAAATAAAAAGAAATTAATATTGTAAAATACAAATTAATTGTTCAACTTTCACTTTGCCTAAAGTTGTCATTGAAAAGTGACATCTTTGAAAATATAGTATTCAACTCTTGAAGAGATGTCATAGTTATGCTCTTATTGCTGAAAAATAAGAGCAAATCAAAGCTTCCAAATATAGTAGAGAACAAGTGGTCAGAGATAATTCCAAATGCAAAGAAAAGAAGTAAACAAAGTAAGTTGATCACTAAAAATGACTTCACTATTGCTTGGTTGAGTTGTTACAAATTCTAGATGTCCATTAAGCATATGAACTCTATTTCCACACCATTTGGTTCTCATAAATATTAAGAACCATTAAAAACCACTCTAAAGCTAAAAATATGAAAAATCACGTTAATGTTAATGATAAAAATAATTAAATGACATTAAAAAATTTAGAGGAGATAGAGTCTTGTGTGAAAATTTTCACTTGTAGTACAAAAAATATTGATTAGTCTAGAGAAAGAACTTGCAAAATAATTTTTTCTTTATTGGACAAAAACATTTTTAATTCAAAGATTTAAACTATGATTGACAAGCAAGCAATTTATGTACCCTACGATGCAATATTATTAATATTATTTTGGGGTCTAATACCCCATAAACATAAATAATTAATTTAATTTAGGCATAAATTTTAAACTATAAATGATTCTACATTACCTTAAAACATCGCATTTGTACAGCATAATATTAAACCATAATGGACGTGATTGAAGAATTATTTATTACTTTCTTACTTTCTTATGCAGTGTGTATTTTATTATTTTTATAAATTAGTTTATTGCTTTCATTTTATCTACCAGGATTTTGTTGTTGGAACAAAGGTAAAATGACGATGAGTTTTAATTTTAATTATAAAAATACATAAAAATTATAAAATAGAAAAATGCAAAAAATTATGTTACCGGATTGCAAGTGTACAATATGTATTCTAACCTTTTAATTTATTGAACACAATGACATAATCAAGGAAACTTTAATTTATGATACACCTGTAGTCTCGGCCACCGAAAACACTGTTAAAAACATAAATGAAAGTAACATCTTGTGAGTACCTCGGTCTAGAACCTACTATCAAATTCCATTCAATAGCTATATGACTGTGATTAATGTCTCTCCTAAACAAATGCTGCATCATACTTTATATCTTAGTATGATGTGCCATGATAATGATAGTCCCGTACAATTGATGGCATTATGTGCCAAGAGAGTGCATAATTAAGAACAAAGTAAAAATTATATAAACAATCCTTCATGAGACGGTCTCAAAATCAAATTTAAATGTACAGTTTAGAAAAGAGAAAACTGAACTTGCCATGAAGATCACATAAATTGCTTGTTATGTCGCCAAAGATATTAACCATCTGCAGCTATAGATGTAGCCAGGCTCGATCTTGAAGCCTTTGTTGACCTGCTCCATAGAATTCATCTACCCTATCTCCATCTCGTACAAATCTAAAGGTTGGCGTGTATCTAACATCTTTAGTAGTTTCAGGACATTCGTCAACATCTACATATATGAAATTAGCCCTTGGATACTTATTGCTGAGGTTACAGAAAGTTGGAATCATATCTTTACAAATGCCACACCTGCAAATCAGTTCGATGCATTCAATTGAAAAAATAAAGAAAAGAAAAGGCCAAGAAAAAAAGTCTCCTGGCTGAAAATCAGCTCTTTAAAAAAAATCATAACCGAATCACGACAGGTATTGTTGTTGTTCCAATTAGATTTGTAAAATAATAACGTAATGTCATTATTTGTACATGGATCTTCAGGACGTACCTAAAATGTATATGAGACCAATCTTGCAAAGCAAGCACAGATTGTTGGTGTTTACTTAGTTCATTTGTACATCAGGCATTGTCAAGGTATTCCATGAACCCGAGAAAGAAAAAAACATAAAAATTGCAGAATTGCACCTTGGTGGATCAAATGCGTGTAATAATTTCGCAAAACCGCATTTTAACAAGAAGGAAATTGGGCTGTATTTTTTAAAATTTAAAAAATCAAAAGTCTACACCACTCATTTAAAATTGCAGATTTCCAGCTCAAAATTGAGAATTTTTACATACTAACCAGCATGTAAACCTTTTCCCATCCAGCCATACCAACTATCTGTGACTTTTACCTACTTTTTGATCAGAAGTAATGGAATGAGAGAAATTTTGAAAAAAAAAATGGAATCATCACAGAATCATCAAAGCGTGAATATAATACATCACAGGCTCCGCAACCAACCATTCCTATATGTATGAATTGAACATCACCAATTTACAAGGTTCTGCTTCCTGATTTCTTTAATATTATTTTCAAAATTTTAATACAAGATGAAATCCCTTGGTGTATGCTACTTGCAGACGATATTGTGTTAGTGGATACAACTCAAGAAAATATTGCTTCTAAAGCAGAGAAGTGGATATGATCTAGAATCAAAAGGCTTAAAAATTAACATAAGACAAAATATATGGAATAGAACTTTAATAACAGCATAAATAGTAGTGAAATAGAAATGACAATTCTAGACCAAAAGGTCCCTAACTATAAATAGGTCAGCTACCTAGGATCAATCCTCCAATCAAATGGTGAAATTGATAAAGATATAAGAAATAGAATTGAGGCAGGATGGTCAAAATGGAGATGGGCCAGTGGTGTTCTATGTGATAAAAGAATACCAATAAAATTGAAGAAGAGATTTTACAGGACATCTTAGATAGGGTTGAATGTTGGGTAGTAGAAAAGAGGCATGAATAACAAATCATGTAGCAAAAAAAGTGAATGCTTGGATGGATGTGAAATGATACTAGAAGAGATAAACTACATAATACAGACATTAGAGGAAGACTTAGAGTGGCTTCTATTTCAGATAAGTTACAAGAATGGCAACTTAGATGGTTTAGACATGTGTAAAGAAGATCAGACAATAAGTCTACAAAAAATGGCTGCTACCTCACTATTCCAATAAAGCCACTGAAAGGAAGACCAAAAAAGACATGAAAAAAAACAATTAAATACAATTTGAAAAACTGCAAAATAAAAAAAGATCTACCTCTTCATAGAGGCAAATGGAGAAAAATGATTCATGTAGGCAAATGTAGAAAAAGAACTCATGTAGTTGACCCCATTTTGTTAAGACAAGGCTAGGACGAAGATGATGATGATGATTAGTCTCCGCCTTATTACGACATATGTGAAATTACCTAGTTGATACCTCAATGTTTACTTGACAAGGAAAAGTAACATATACACCTTAGATATGAAAGATAACAGTCACTTGTACTATAAGGTCCCATGGAAACTCTTACTATCAGCTTCTTGTATATTGAAACTGAAACTTAAACCAAATTATTATTACACCCAGGAAAACACCCTAAAAAAATACCTAGGGAAAGAGATGAAATGAGATTGACTTTCAATAAAAATCTGAAAGCACAAGCATTTGCAGCATCATTTTTCTCATGGTGTCAATATTTATATATTAACTGTCATTTTCCCAACTTGTTGACAAAGTGATTAGTCAATGTTTATATATCAACTGATATTTACTATAATTAGAGTTCAAACACTATGCTCTTTAAAAGGTGAATTATACTGTCATTGATCTCTAAAATTATTTGTACTTTTCAGAAACTAACTGCCTACCAGAAGAGGAAAAAATGAAAAGATATCACAATATTTAAGAGTGCACATGCAAACCAATAACATCTAAAAAAAATTTAGAGAGCTTACCAGGATGCTCCATAGCTGATCAATGCCTACCAAAATGAACATAAGCATGGCATTACATTTTTGTCACATAGATTTATAGTAGAATAATATTGTCATTGCTATGAGCAAAACAATGATATTAAGAAAAATCTTGTTCACATTTTCAATTATCAATTTGAAACAGTTGGCAATTTCAATTATGTGTATGCACACTTACCGGAGTTTTCCTAACTTTCAGCTGTCGCATTAACATCCTAAGTTCATCATCATTATGAGCACTCTTCAGGTTTCCATGTTTGTTTGCAGGAAGAATCAAACCTGTCCCTTCCAATCCCTTCTTGTCAGTATTGGCTTGAGCTTCAACCAGATTTCTAGATGTCATCTTCTATTATATTAAACCAGCAATGTGCTGAAACATTAAAAATGAATTCATTGTTAACCCTGGAAAGTTGTATTCTAAGATATGAAAATTTAATAAAATGGAAATTTACAAGCAAACGCATGCCACCGGATGATAATGAGAGATTACAGTCTACGTAAAGTTAGAAAATGACTAGATCAAAGATCTAAGGAATGAGCACCTAACAAAGGAACTAGTTTTGGTCGGACAGTGGCTATGGTTGAGTCGATATCATGCAACACTAATAAGATGGTTCCTCGATTTTTTTTTTATTTTTCCCACCCTGAGAAATGCTCATTCAGCCATGGTGGTCCAGGGTTCCGGGGTTGATGAATGAGTGAAAGTCTAACCTCCTTTTGAATGGCTGTGCCAAGCTCATAACCAGGACTTACCACTTAAAGAAACAAAAGCTTATCATCACTCCCAATGATAGCCCACCCTTCGATGATACCTGAAGTACTATATGTATTGGATTATCAATAAATTCTGAGTTTAATCGACATTTGAGGGTGCCATTATTTCAATGCATTTCAAATAATGAATACCCTGCAAAGATTACAAAATCTGCTCACTTGATGCCACTTCGGTTGATATTATCTTGGTTCTTTCTTTCAGCACATTAACCAATGATTTTAAATTTGACACACGATAATGTAGAAAAATGGAAAATACTAGAAGACAAATGCGAAAGCATATCAGTCCTGTTTCCCGTTTGCTTTTCAGAAATTTTGCAATTACCAGGAAAATGAATAACCAGAGAAACGACTCATTAAAGCATTCATTAACATTAACATTGAACAAATCAAATCGAGGAATAAAATTTCTACAATGCATAGAATATACGATGGCGGAATAAGCAAAAGCTCACCTGAACTTATAGTGCTGTTGTTTTCACAATGGTTTTCGTATGAAACAAGCAATCCCACATCAGATGAAAAGAAAACGCCCAAGCAATTTCAAATTTAGTCGAGAGATACAGATAGACCCAGCATCCAACATCTCTGCCGATGGATGAGATTAGCCGAGGACCCTAGATTTCGATTTAGATTTACGAAATTCGTGAACGAAGTCAGGTGCAAATTTCGGAAGAAGCACTTCACACTCCGTCAAGCTATATGAAACTGAAAAGTTTTAGTGGTGGATTATCGACGAAATCTATGTGCAAGGTGCATGAAATCTGTGTGAATTCTTTTTAAAACATGTAAGAAGGATGATTAAAATAATAAATATAATATAAAATATAAATATAAATCTAAAATAATAAATATAAATTAATATAATAATATATAACAATGAGGTGTTAGGCTAGTAACTCAAGGTCATACGTTCATTTTTACTCAGTTATAAACTTGTTTATAAATGAATGTCCCTGTGTTTCACTTATTTTGGGTTCCAATACCCTCTCTACCCCCCACCCAAAATTGAAAATATAAATATAAATTATATAAAAATGAAGTGTTAGCCTAAGGATACAAGTCTTGACCTCATAACCCTATGTCACAAGTTCAATTCTACTAGATAGCACTAAGTTATACACTTTTATAAATCTTGGGTTGTACCTATGTTTCAATTATTTCAAGTTCCAACACCCCCCACAATTGAAAATATAATTATGCATAAGGATGTGTTTGGCTAGAGTAGACTTGTAGACGTTGAATTAGGTTGGATGTTGAATGTCTTAAGGTGAAAGAACTTCAAAATCGATAGAAATAGAAATAGGTGTATTTGGTGAGTCCAACTATAATCAATTTTTTTAATTTAAAAAGTTGAATGGGCATATTTGCATCCAAAGGCTTACATAACCAAAGATGTCCTTTTTATGGAGATAAATCTATAGATTTACCTAGGATTCGCTAGATGCACCTTTTTCTTTTGATTTTTGGATTTTTAAAGATTCAACTTCACAAGGTGTAATATGTTTACATATAAGCATATGATTCTCTATAGATTTAAGCACTTGCAGATTTAGGAAACCAAACACACCCTAATACTTAAGTGAAACTTTCACAAAATACTAATGTCTCGATGACGAGTGACAAGTAGTCTCAACGTCCAACCATATGAATCACAAGCGTATACACATAATTCAATCGAATTCCATGGACCCTTGTACCTAAGTGGCTTTTATACTAAACAATCAAACATGAGGTTACAAGTCATTGTCTTCCCAATCATCACTTATGTTAATTTTGTTTGTATGGCTAAGTCTGATTGAGGTGTAAAAGCATTCAAGAAAAATGAATGATTAAGATATAAATTTTAACTAATTAATATAATTAAAGGTAATCTAAGCTATCCTAAATGTTGAACATCCATTTCCATTTTCTGTATACATCTTGAATGTATATTAATACCAAGTATTCACTGCTAGGATTACCAAGCGTTAATATATCATGCTCAAATAAATTATTAACTTCTTGAGTGTAGAAAAGTACAATGCATGTAAAGTAAAGTTCTTGTAAGTGAATGAATGCTAGTTTAAGTGTTGCAATGGAAAGAAGAAATCTCAATTTTATTTCCTTCATACAGAAGTGTCCAAGTACATCTTGCACTTAAATAAAACTTCGTACAATCAATTCAATCCACACTATGGGCACTCAGAGGAAAATTTTGCTAAGTCCTACGAAAACAAACTACTAAGCTTCGCTAAAGAAATGACCAAAGGTGTCATAAATGTGACCAGTGTGCCCATTTATGTAGGCTTAAGGAGGATCAGTGTCAACACATATGTGCCAACACATCCAAGGATGTGTCGATGGGGATGCATCAATGAGGCTGCATTGATGCAACCAACCAACTTAGACTTCATCATACCCCCATGATTGATTGAAAACTCATTCTCGAGTGATCATTTGATTTTTTCATTGTTTAGCATTACGCATGTGATGATTCTTTTGGGTTAGCAAAAGATTTTCCTTGCAGATCTGTTGAAGATCATAGCTGGAAGAATTTAACATTGCTTTCAATAGTAATGCATGAAAGACTATTATCTTCTTTGCATTATCAACTTCTTGAAGTTGTTGAAAAACTTCATCTCTTATGAGCTTGGGCCTAAGAATGGATGTCTCTAACAAGCAGGTTCTAAGTTTTGCACCTTCAACTGCCAACTGTTAATTGCTAATGGTGGCCTCCTCAAGTTGCACATTAGTAATGAGTAACTTACTCCTTGTCTCTAGTAGCTATGACTAGGTGGCTAAAATATCTTCTAGGAGATCAAAGATCTTTGGAATCAATTGCTCAACTCTAACTAGTTGCTCCAACACCTCTTTATGCTATGCTACTCTCATTCCCCTTGTCCTACCAATACCTAGACATCTGTCATGGCAACCACATCAGGGACAAATGCTAGAGGAGCACTTAGAGCCTCTCCAATTTTATCAACCACCACTTCTACTGTAGTCTCCTAGCCCTTATGTGGCATGACTAGGACTATTGCTTCTTCCCCCTCCTTAAGCATGACAAAGAAAGCTATTATGTTCTCAGAAATCTTAGAGACTACTTATTCTAGAATGGACACAATGACTTCTTCATATTAGGATTGAAGTAAACAGAAGCCCAATTTCTTTATGAGGAGAACAGTAGGGCCATTTCATTTGTTGATTAGTTAATGGTCCTGGCCACCTCATTTAAGTGACTCATAAATAGATAGTACATAAAGGACTCACCACCACCTCTAGATGCTTGTTGTTACAATCATTATTCCCTAAGTTTCCTTGTAAATTTAGTAGCTACCATCATTTTGGAAATTGTCTCTAGTGTTGCAGGTAAGTGGTGGTAGTGGAAATTCCTCTTCCTAAAGTTATGCCTCCTCTTTTGCAAAGTTTTTTGATAAGGTAAGGAAAAGGGAATGTCTTCCTACCCTTCATATTTTCCTTGAAATGCTTTTTAATCTCTAGGAAGATGAGTTGGGGTAGGTTAATCTAGAATTTTACATATAGAGTCGTGCATGCCTTGGTGAAGAAGGTAGTTACCTTGCTTGGCCTCATTGCGAGATTTAAGTGATAAGCCACAATTTTAAAGTAAGCTTTCTTCACCTTGGTTAGGGCACCATACTCCTTCTGGTCCACTCCATAGCATCGCTAGACCCATTCTTGTTTAGCCTTTGGGTCTACTTGTGTTCAAATTTTTGCTAGCTTCATCCCAATGTTTGGCAACTGAGGACCTTTACTATTGCCTCAACTAAGTAAAAGATGATGATATCTTTAATTTTAATGGTTACATATCCTTTTCAGTTGTCATAAAAGAGGGAGATTTCTCCCATATACTATTCTCCACTGGTGGAGAGAATGGACCATAGAAGAGACCCTTGTAGCTAGTTTCTAACCTCTTGTAGTGCTAACTTCAAGAAATGTCTAAGGTTCATCTCTTATAAGATTGAGATTTGAACTTCTTTGCTTCAGACCTTCTCCAAGTAGGCTTTTGTCAACATAACCTCTATATTAGATTGTCGTCTTAGGATCTCATCCTATCTGGATTATCTCGTTTTAGTTGTGGAAATCTAATGAATAGATTCCACCTCGGGCTCTTCATGTAAGGACTAGGTAGCACGATTTGCCTCAACAACATGTTCTTAGGGTTGTTGTTATTAATGTGGTTATTGTTGTTGTCCCCTTCCTCCATAAGGCCATTTCTCCTAGGGCTGTGATGACTCTCCTACTAGTGATCCTTGTTTTGATGTCATCTTTAATCACAAACATAACCCAATATCAATTATTTGGAATATATTCTTCTTTTAGTCTAAATACCCTTCAACTATTCGACCGAACAAAGTTCGATGTTAAATTCTTATTTGAGTGATCGTAGGCATATGGAAATATTTTATTATTATTTTAATTTTTTGTTAATGAAGGTTGATTGTTGGTATTAACTCTTGGGATCATTATTTTAATATCATATATTTGCAATGTTTGCAAAATTTTCTGTCAAAACCTATTGTTTGATGCCCCCATAATATAAAGTATACCTCTGGAAGCTCAAGGATTGAAGTACAAGAGAAAATGGGTAAGTATTAATAAAGTTATGACTCTTGGATGACTCTTTGGGCTCTACAACATTGTAAAAACTCCTCTTGCATTGAGATAAAAATGTGAAAATTGAGCTAAGTATTATGCGTATTTCTAGTATTTACACTTCATCAACAGGATGCATCAATGTAGTCATTTGCAACATTTTTTCACATTGAATATTGATAAAACAATTTATGTTACAAACTACAATATCATATCTATGATATCGTAGTTAAGATATCATAGCTTTGCATGCATCATCATAGATACAATATAGTGAACCATGGTCATGCTTATAAATATTGATCCACCATCATATTAAAAAGTCAAGTTTTTCCCAACACTTAGTGATATCCTTGCAGTTTGTTTTTGAAAGTTAGAGTTAGAGTGAATGCCTACAAGGTGGTGAATTACAATTGTATGGAATCTTTATTCGAGTGGATTGTTTTCAAACATAATTTATGAATGGAAATAAAGATCAAGATTATTCTTCATCATTATAGCATATTACTTAGTATAAATTTACTTTCCATAATGTTTATTTTATTAAGACATCTACATTTACAAAGTCATTTATTATTTTAATGCTTATTAGTAAGGTAGAATAAGTACAACTAGTTTTGAGCATAAAGTGTAACTATTTGGTAACCTAGTAGTGACTTGCTTTATTTGCTTAGTAGTGAAGTTACTTGATAATTCCAATAATAGTTACATTAACCCAGGATGTGTATGGAAAATCAAGAACAAATGCTTATCATCATAGGATAGAATATATCTACATTTTCATTATACTTAGACTTAGAATCTATAATCATTTTCATCATGTTTACACCCAATCTAATTAAGATCCAATCAACATCAGTTCATCATGTACCTCACTAAGAGTTAAACCATACAATTTGCATTTCACTAACTCTAAGTTGGTAGACAAAAATCATGAACTTAACATCAACTCACTAGTACACTTATATTGCCCATTTTTTTATTATGATTTGGTCGTACATGAACACTTGTGACTTGTATGGTTGAGTGTTGGAATATCCAACTGCTTGTCACTAGCACTATTTCTGGAAATGTATCAATGTTTGCTAGTTAGTTGATCTTACATAGTTCATTATATCAAGTATATCTTTTATACTTAGAATAATTTCTTAAAATGTACACATACTTAAGCATCAAACAAACTAAAATGGCTTCTAAAAATAAAGTGAACTCTCCATGTGTTATTGATCTTAATGAAAGTCATGAAAAAGATTACAATGAAGAAGATTGAAGTGCACCAATGCAAACAAGAATTTTATATGCTCATACTAACCCTTATTATCTTGATTTTGCATTCATTTTTCACTAGGATGAACAACTCAAATGGAGAGACTTATAGGGAAATATTGTCTTGCCACCCGAATGTTCATCACCATCAATGCTTCACATAGCCCTCATGAGGTCAAATGTTGGTCATATGCAAGAAGGATATCAAGTCACTAAAAACATGACTAGGCCATATCAGCCAATAAAGGCTCAAGCAAGAAGTGATGTTTTTATAGAGGTAAGATATGAATAAGATAAATGGAAGAAAGCACCACAAATAGCTATCTTGGAAGCAAAAGAAGATACTTCATTCCAAGCTAAAAAATTCTATCAGACTTATGCATGTTATTCCCATTCACTAGGAATCTATATTGAAGATCTTATAAAAATAAAGCTACATTCAGCTCTTGTAGAAATCCATAAAACAAATAAGGACTCCAGACTTAGGAGGAATTTAAGGACTAAGACCTCTAATGGATCTAGAAGAGATGAATCAAGGAATCACATAAGAAGAACTAGTTGACACCATTCTTCAAATTTGTCATCTTCTTCCTCACATTCATCAACAAATTCTGATAAGAGGGAATGAAGATTAAGGGATCACAATGGAAAAAGAAAAAAATATCATGAAAGACATACAAATGGAAGAAGACATCCTAATGAAGAAGAAGATGACCATGAAAAAGAGGAGAGCATTAGACATGAAAGAAGAAAGTGTCATGAGCATCAAAAGGATCATCACTACAACAAAGATTACAAATCCAAAGACTATGAAGAATCCTTATTAACCACTCATGATATGATTAACATCAAGGAAGTCATGTACATTTCAACTAGGCATATAAGGGATAGTTACATCAAGCAAGTTGACATGAACAATATCCCAAAATTCGAATGTGGATATAATGTAGATCCACAACACCATCTCCGAATGATTGGCAAAAACTAAAGTTATTTCTTAGGACACTCATTAAGGAAGCAGAGAGATAGTATAGATCCTTAGAACTAGAATTAATTCAAATATGGAGTGCCATGCTAGAACTTTTTAATGATAAATATCAAACTTATTCTAGAGAGTCAAACCTCAAAATACATATCCAAGGATGGAAATAAGAGATACATGAACCCCTTGATGCAGCAATAGGCATGTAGTACTCATTATTACATAGATGTTTAGGCCACAGATTTTCTCAATGAGAATAACTATAACATATTATTAATAGACTAAGAAACAAAACAAGAGAAATCCTTGGAGTATATGCCTAAGGTAGATTATTTGAGATGACAATTCATCGAATCCAACAATTGATAGACCCATCTATCAAAAAAAGAAATATGAAGATATGTGAAACATAAGAAGAAGAAACATTAGAAGATGCAATATAGTGGAAGACTCTACCCATCCAAAAATTAGTAAGTGATATTGCAACAAAGGTGGAGAAAATGTGGGATTCTACGGATGAGAAATTTGCTACAACACTTAGGATAGTGGAGGAAAGAACTAAACAAGCTTCTAACCAAAACAAGAATAGAAAGAAGAAATAGGACAATGGACATGAAAACTATAAGAATAAAGGAAAAAATTGCTATGGTAGAGGAAATAACAGAATCAAGATCAAAAAATGGCATAGATTGCAAAGTATGTCAATTTGAACATCCTAAGGGATGTTGTCTTGTCATGGCGCACTTACAAGAGTCCAAGGCATATATGTACTCAATCCAAAATTTGTTAAGAAAAAAATGCATAAGCAATTATCTTATCTATAAGGCAATTTTAGATAGCCATAGCAACAACCATATTATCCAAGAGGGGCTTATCCTTAAAAATAGGAATAATACTAGCAACAGTGGTAATAACCACAGTCATGGGGAATACAACTGCCAAGGCAATAGTATCCATACAGACAACTAGATCCCTATAGATATTATGTACAATGTCCTATCTCTCCTGAAAATACTTTTGTCCATACTTCCTCTTCCTACTATTCACCTTAATACCACATACCCATAACATCACACATGGATCCTCATCCTTACATGTTTCAACCAACATTGGGTCCGTCATATCAAGCTCCTCATCCATTACCGCTAGTACCACCACTAGTCATGCAAGGAGAACTACCAACATAGCCACAACAAAAGAGTGCTACTAGGATAGTCACTATACAATAGGACATGATGAAAAGTGAACCAAGATCTAGAAAACATTCTTTTTTTAGGTCAAGTTTAGAAAAGGCTCGAAGGACAAGGACTTCATCTAACTTTGCTCCATCTAAATAAAGTCCTCAAAAGAACATTATGCTTCCAATATCAATACAAAAGAACTTAACTACTATCATGCTCACACAAATAATTACACATTGGATCAAGGCAGGATCACTTCCTAAGAAAAGAATAGTCCCAAGAAGTCTTTTAATCTATCTTCAAATAAAAAAACATAAACCATGTAAGGCTCTATTAGATTTTGGGTCAAGAGATAATCTTATCTCTTAAGATATGTACAAGGCGTATAATCTCTCCATTGAATAAAAGTAACATTCAACTAGAGTTAGTAGACAAATTGATCATTATTTCACTTGGACAAGTGGAAGATGTACTAACTATCATAGGTAGCTAGTCCTATCCTACTATTTTTTTTGTCATCCACATGGAAAAGAATAAAGGATAATTTCTTATCATCATGGGAAGAGCATGACTTAGCTCTATAGATGCTAAGTTGGGAATCAGAGACTTGTCCTTAGAAATTTTCAAGGAAGATGAAGCTAGAATAATTTAGAGGCATAAAGTTCCATGTATTGCATATAACAATAACAAGTGCAATTACGTGTAGAGAATCTAGATAAAAAAATACAATGTCATCATAGCATGCAATAAATGTGTTGAAGACTTGTGTGTACAATAGTGTATGTATCCAGAAGCCATCAAACAAGAAGGCACCTAATGGCTGATCAATGAAAAAGAATGAGAGTCTACCATATGCATGGAACTAGTGGACAAAATTATAAGAACCTAAATTGAAGAAACAAATAAATTGAAACGGATACAAAGATAACCTTCCTACACTAAGTCATAACAGGAGGAGGATATTGGATGGGGAAAATTAGAGATACGAAAAAGATATGAACTAGAAGCACTAAAACTAAAAGCCCTACCAGATGCACTTGAATATGATTTCATTAATAATAGAAAACTAGAAATCATAAATGCTAATATTGACAAAGAGCAAAAAGGAAAATTATTGAAAGTGATGAATAAATGGCCAACTGCATTTGCATGATCTTATGATGATATCACTAACATCGATTCATGCATCTATCAACATTGAATCTACAATAATCTAGATATTAAACCACACACCAACATCAATAGAGATTGAACTCAAAGCTTAAGGAAGTTATCAAACAAGAATTTGAAAATTTATTAAAAGCAAGGTTCATTTATCCTATCACAAACAATGAATGGGTTAGCCCGTTAGTCATTATTCCAAAGAAGGATGACAAGTGGAGGATCTGTATAGATTTTTTATTGTTGAACATGGCAACATTCAAAGACCATTTTTCTTTGTCATTTGTTAACCAAGTTCTAGATGACATTGCGGGAGATCAGTACTATAGATTCCTGGATGAGTATAGCACATACAAGTAGATCTATATCACACTAGAGGATCAAGAAAAAATGATATTCACTAGTCCATGGGGAATGTTCACATACAAGAAAATGTCACTTGGCTTGTGTAATTCTCCTACCACCTTCTAGAGACTTGTCCTTAGTAACTTACAAAAATAGATTGGTAATGGAGTTGAAGTATTCATGGATGAATTCTTTTGCATATGGACTTGATTTCAAACAAGCTTTGAACTACTTAGAGTAGGTTTTAAAAAGATGCATTGAAACAAATTTGAAGCTCAATTGGTAGAAAAGCTACCTAATGGTCCAAGATGGCATAGTTCTAGGATATAATGTATCTTACAAAGGAATCAAAGTAGATCTAAACAACATTAAACTCATCTAGAACATCACTTAAAGGCCACAAAAAGTTAAGGATGTTATATCATTCCTTGGCCATATAGGGTACTTTAGAAGATTCATTGAAAATTTTTCAAAGATTGCAAAGCTACTTGTTGAACTAACAAAGAAAGATACATCATTCTAGTGGTCAGAACAATGTGAGAAAGCATTTGAAAGCCTAAATAGAAACTAACTAAGAAACCAATCCTTTGATCTCTAAATTAGTCTAAGCCTTTCCACATTATGACTAATGCTTTAATCTATGCATTAGAAGTAGTGTTGAGTCAACTTGATGATAAAAAATAATCATATTACATACACTACGCTAGTTGAATCATTACCGAACCACAACTTAACTAGTTATGGATGTCGTATGTATACTTGAAAAGTTTAGACATTATGTGCTCGAGTATCCTATTTATGTTCATAGAGACAATAGTACCATCAGATTTTTAATGAACAAACTAGTGGTCAGTCCAAGAGTCATAAGATGGATCATCATATTATAATAATTTGATATTACAATGATTGACAAAAAAGAGACAAAAAATCATTTTAGTTGATCACCTATCAAGAGTAAGATGGGATCCTCAAAAAAATAAAGAACCATTATCTGACAAATTTTTTGATGAAAATTTATTTACAAAGATGAAAATAATTGTAGATTCAGCTAGAAAATCATGGATTACTGATTATATGGCATATCTAACTACAGAAGAACTTCCTACTTGATGAGACACGATATCGCGTACGCGATAACGTGGCGCATGCGATATCGTGGTTTGCCGCCAAATCTATAAATAAGAGGTGGCACTCCCCTCATTTGGAATCATAGCTAGAAGTAGTGAAGCTCTAGCAGATTGATCACCCCAGAGATAGAATATTTTCCATGTGCCCGCAGTAGGAGTCCCCAAGTAAATAGTTCTTTATTCAAGCAGCTTTGTACCTAAACGCAAGTTGTGTACGGCAATAAAGACAAGCTTTGTGGATAAACCTTGCAGTACATGGATAGGTTTTATTTCATGTTATTTATTACCTATTGTTAGCGCGGCATGAGTACAACTTGGTTATGAGCATTGACGAATGTGTACGGCTAACCAAGGAATTGGCTACTCATCGCAATTAGATTCTCTCTCCCTTGTCTCCTAGAACGTGGGACGAGTACGACTTGATTACGAGCATCTACGGATGTGTACGGCTAGTCAAGGAATCGGCTACTCATCACACTTAGGCTAGTTACGTGCCTCAGTACGACCACTTCGAGCACGTGCGTTACGTGTGGTGATCCCAGTAACAATTAGCGTTTGGTAGCCACAGTTGCATAGTTCAGGGTGTGTACGATAAGTGGGAACTGATGCTGATGCTACTTAATTTAGACTTAGGACATTAGTTAGAATTAGTTAGTTTACTCAACCCTTTGCTCTTAGCATAGAAGACATAAAACCATAAAAGACCAAAAAAATCATATACCTCAGACTTACTTAACCATACACTGTGACAACAACAAGTAAGTCTGGGAAGAAAACGAATGATTAACCCCAAGTGTTCCATGGGGCGTTTAGGCATTTAGTCTGCGGAGTTTGACCAAATCGCGTGTGCTACGCTCGTTTCGCATGGTTGAGTGTAGGGGTACCTCGCCACTCATCATAGGCACCGTTGCCGGGGTCTAAGTGTCTGTGCACCGAATAGAACATAAGGGATATCACTCACATCGTTGTGAGCCTTAACAAACCTTCAGGTTAATCAAGAAAAAATTATATATAATGGTGAAATAGCACACAGATAAAAATGCCTTCTTCTCATAAGAGCAACTCACCACCTAAGGACCACACACGAGATAGTCGGCAAGATAAAAAACATAACCAAAATCAGCCAAGTCCTCAGCAATATAGGGTGACATATATTCATCCCGATGAGTATGTGCCTGATGTTACCTTTATCCTCCATCAAGATGAACAGTTGCGCTGGAGAGATTTGTTTGGTAACATAGTGTTACCTCTAGATCGTGTTGTCCCTAACATGCTTCTCCGTGCTTTGGCACAAACTGGCATGATAGAACTTTATGCCGAATACGTTGCAGCAGATTTTGACATGAGGGATTATCATCCCACAAATTTACAATGTATGAGGGACACCAGGCGGGAGAGCCAACATACATTGTCGAAGGGCAAAGCCCCGCACGTCCTTAGCGAAATAGGAGATGAGGAACCCCTTATCATGGGTTCTTTAGCAAAGGATGTTCCCCCTTCTAACGATGGTGAGAAGGAAGGATATCAGAACCTACGATCAACGATACATATCCCTGGTTCTGATACCCATGAACACCAGCTATTCACAGAGGGAACAACCACTCATGCTAAGGGTGGGCACTTTGATCGTCATCATGATCGAGGTCGTAGCAGCCGAAGAGAAGGCAAGAAACATCGTCATGACGATGGTTCCCCTTNATAGAATTTAGATAGTGAGTGGTAGAAACTTAAGTTGTTCCCAAGAACACTCACCAAAGAAGCAGAAAGTTGGTACCAGTCCTTAGAACCGAAAACCATCAGGAGGTGGAGTACGATGCTAGAACTATTCAACCAGAAGTATCAAACGTACTCCAGACTGTCTAATTTACGTAAGCAGATCTAAGGCTGGAAGCAAGGTACACACGAATCCTTGGATGCTGCCATGGCCTGCTATTACACATTGTTACATCGTTGCCCGGGCCATGGATACGCTCAGCGGGATCAACTTCGCCACATCATGGATGGGCTAAGGAATGAAACGAGAAGAACCCTTGGGACTTACGCCCAAGGGAGACTCTCACAACTTAGAGCCCATGAAGTACGTAGCTTGTTGGAGCAAGTAGCAAATGAAGAAGGTGAGCTACACAAAAGGGAATGTGCGGAAGAGTACAACCGCAATCCCTCCCTTCGAAAGAAGGAAGTGAAATTTTGTGATGAAGAGGATGAGTCACCAATCGAAGAGTTGGTGAATCGGAAAACTTTGCCAATCCAGAAGTTAACAACTGAGGTATTGGCCAAAGTAGACCAAATGTGGGATTCCTTAGACTCAAGAATTGAAACAGTCTTGAAAATTGTAGAAGAGTCTAAGGT
>MNCI01014110.1:433978-469034 GCA_015680685.1 Gnetum montanum
ATATAGTGAGACCACATCATCCATCCACTCATTTCCAATAATAAGAGGTTTTTATCATGGACATATTGATATTCTCTCCACAATAAAACTAAAATTAACTTGTGATAATTATGCCTAGATGAAAATTAAAGAACAAATGAAAGGGTGTGACATCAAGGAGATTTGTGAATTCTTTAAAGCAACTACTATAAGATTTATTATGTTGTTAAGTTGTATTATTTACTTTAGTTTTAACAAAAAATTGAAGCATGTTCTAAAATAAGTGCTACCTTATCATTTCATTAGAAAGACATGTTAACCATGCCTAAAGATAGTCCTCTAGTGAGGTTGACATAGTAATAATCTAATAAATACACATAATAAAAATTTTTGAGGGTTCCACTAGAAAGTCATGTTACCCATGCCTAAAGGTAGACGAATTCTGAAGAATTTTAAGGTTTCTTAAAGTTAGATTGGTTATGGGGTTAGAAAGACATGTTACCCATGCCTAAAGGCACTCTTCTATCCAATGGCCAAGTCTCCTTTAAAATAAATGATGTAGTAATAAAATTGCTTCCATGTACTTTATTGTCAAGCAATAATCACTTCTTACAGTTGTGATAGTATTATGGTTGCTAGTTTTGGAATGATACAATGTGATGTTACTGGTGAGTGGCATGGACTTGGTTTGAATCTTTGACCAAAAGGCTAATGATCATTTTAACCATGCATTAGCCATAGAATTCAGTATGCCTATGGTAAGACATCTCATGTTCCATTTTCTACAATCCCTACTACTACCATTCTACCTCACTATTATATATAATTATAATTTGATGATTTTGTATAATATAGTGCTATTTTCTTATTGAGGAAATACTAACATGTGTGTTTTGGGAAGATATGTATGATTGACATCCAACTCCTTAAGTGCCTACGGACATTTTCAGGTGTGGTTATATAAGGGCATTAAGGGTAGGAGAATGCTTTGGGAAGGATCTACTTGTATAACTCTCATGTTTCATATTTGATGACCAATTCCACATCATCTTGTACCTCTTGAATACTTAAATAATCATCATGATTTTCCTACATGTTCATATTCATTCATAAGTTTAATAATTTTTGATCAACCATCTCCTAAAAAAGAAAAATCTTAATTAAATTACCTTGCCAAAACTCCTTCTTTCACATATTTTTGATGACCAATTCTTATATTATAAGCATCATCTATGATCAAGAATTCTTGGGATCATCTTCACACCGTTCACACTATTCATTTTGTTCATTGTTTCCAATCAAAACTGGCAAAAATTTTCAAAGTTTAACAATGATATCATAGATATGATATATTAGCCCTTGTGATATTGCATCCACGATGTTGTATCTACGATATATTCCATATAAAAATCTATATATATGCATAGACCATTAGGAAAATTTTTCATTTCCTCATTTCACGTTTAGGGAGTTCATGTTATTTTTCTAACTTCTAAACCTTGAGAGCTCCATATCCTCCTCATCAAAAGTCCTATTTAAGTCATTCTTGTTTCCTTTTACTCACAGAGTGACCAAATCAATTATGGAAAAGAGTCTTATGGATAGTTTTGCAAATTATGCAAATTTTTCTAATGCTTAGAACAATGTAGGGATGAGAATAATAAAAAATAATCACATTATAATCTAACATAAGCCAATAAACTTAATGGTTCTTTCCAAATGATCATTCGAATGTTTTTTAAATAAGAAATCAAAGATTTTGATAGATCATTCAAGTTAAATTTGTTTCTAATTGATAGAAATTATTCAATTAAGGATTCTTCTTAGAAATATTGTTATTTGAGTAACAAATTTTTGAAGAAGAAAGATTTTTATTTGAGTAAGAAAGCTTTTCTTAGAAAGTGTCTAGAGCTTTTGAGAAAGAAAGATCATAGTTTACAACATGGTACATCAAAGCAAATAAGATGTTTCCACAATTATCATGTCCTTGGGTAGTATCAACTCTAGTTAACATTGTTGAATTTGCATGGATGGTACATGACCCTAGATCAGAAGAAGAGAAACTCATAGTATTGCTTACCAAATATCAATTTTAAAAGCCCAACAATAAGGTAAAGAAGCTGATAGAGGAGCCACCACTACTTGAAACATAAAGACAACTACATCAAGAGTATTTTTTTTATTTTTTCATATGTATCAATCATGCTTTGCATGATAATTTTGTAACACCACTCAAACCACAATGCCACATTCATATTAAAGTCAGTCATGCCTATAAATACCAACCTACTATTGTATTGAAAAGATAAGTTTTGTCCAACACTTAGCAAAATTCTTGTAGTTTATTTTTGTAAAGTTAAAATTAGAGTAAATGCCTGTAGTGTATTGCATTACAGGTGTACAAAATCTTTACTTGAGTAGATTTTCCTCAACACAATTTATGAATAGAAATAAAGATTGAGATTATTCTTCATCATTGTAGCATATCACTCAACATAAATTTACTTTCCATAATGTTTACTTTTCTTAAGTCATTTACATTTCCTAAGTTATTTACTATTTCAATGCTTATTAGTAAGGTGGAATAAGTACGAATCATTCAAGCATAAGTGTAACTATTTGGTAACCAAGTAGTGACTTTGCTTGATTTGTTCAATAGTGAAGTTACTTGGTAATATGAGTAATAGTTACATTATCCTAGAATGTGTATAGAAAACCAGGAATAGATGCTTATCACCATAGCATAAAATAGATCTACATTTCCATTATACTTAAACTTAGAATCTATAATCGTTTTCATCATGTTTGAACCTAGTCTAATTAAGAGCTAGTCAACATCAATTCATCATGCACCTCACTAAGAGTTAAACCATATGATTTGAACCTTACTAACTCTAACTAAGAAGACAGTGATCATGAACTTAATATCAACTAGCTAATATACTTACACTACCCATCTATAGATTACAATCTAGTCACATGTGAACAATTTTGACTTGTATGATTGAGCGTTGGAATATCCAACCATTCATTAAATATTGAGGAATTTTAAAAGAGTTTGGGGTCAAAAAAAGCCAACTGAAAGCTTGAAAGTTGGGAAACTAAGACAAAAGCATCTTATGAGGGTCTAGTTCATGAATTGAAGCAAATTAAACATGTGAAATGAGCAAGAAAAGATGTTTCTTAAGAAAATTTAACACAAAAGTGGATGATGCAGGCTATCAAGGTTATTTGAATCAAATTGAGTCCCATGATTATGGAGTTTATATTGAATGTAACCAAAGCTTATGCAAGTGGGCCCTTCTTAAATCAAGCTAATGAAAAACATCACTCTTACATAACCTGATCACAAGGAGTTTAAAGGCACCTCGAATGATGAATGATGGTTCAGGGTAAACATCATACCCACATAAGGAATTGTCTTAGGATTATGTAATATACAAAACAAAGACTAACAACTGACCATGGTATGAAGTAGTAAGGTAAGAAAATTGAGTGCTTGAATGGTAAAGAGAGAGGTCAAAAGAAAAAAATCTGTATCATAGCTCTAAGGGATCCTTGGTAAAATGTGTAATTAAGATGATCTAATACCAGTCCATTCTAATTCTAGACCAAGTCCATACCAATAATAGTGGCCTTGCATTGATCTATTCCACTTCTCATACCATCATGAGGCTACAACAATCACAAAGTATGAACACCACTCCAGAAAAAGAAGAAATGAAAGAAAGAAAGTAGTTAGAGATCATTTAGAAAGAAAGTTGGACCTTAGTCAAAGGGATGAATTCAGGCATTAGTAAAATGTTTTTCTAGACCCATAACCAATGTTTTTTCTTTCTTTCTGGGAACCACATGTTACAAGGACATAGTTACTTTTATGGTTGACACTAAGAGTGATCATACACTCCATGAGAAGCCCTAGAACTTTGAAGGGAAGTTAAGAAGAGAATCTAACAAATCTCCTTAATTGCATACCCTTTTCCGTTCCCACTTGGTTCTTTCTTAGTTCTTTGACTAACAAGATCACATGTTATTTTTAGTTTTTATGTGAAAGAACTATCATATTTCCATGATACAAATCTCCTTATAAGATAGATGAAATGGATGAATGGCATGAGCTCAATGCTTGGTGCCATTGAAAAACTATAACTTACTAGTAGAAAGCATAATCTAAAGGCAAAGTTGGCCTATATAAGAAGCTTTAAACTTTGATAGTTGCATTTAAAAATTACCACAAGTTCATAGTAGTAATGGAATAAAATCAAAGATTACAATTAAAACAATAAAAGCCAAAGTAAAAAGTGAAAAAAGGAAAATTAAAAAATTAAAATTAAAATATCAAGAAAATAGAAAACACATAAAGAATGATGTAAAATAAAAAAGAGAAAAACCTTTTATCCTCTTCAAGGTGTTATGGTAGATGGGTAACTCCCCCATAACTATGCTAGAAGGAGGAGATTTAGAAAATGAAGCAAGCTCATTCTTGGTTTGAGGTGTTATTGTTATGGTTGGTTACTTGGAAGTCTATGAAGGGTTTTAATTATTGGATGTTGATAGCATGTGCTTATGGGGGCTTGTTAGATGGTAAATTATCATAGCCCCAGAAGGAAAAGTTGATTGTATAATGTATCATCCTTCTCATAATGTTTAGAACTTGCTTCGTTGCAACACATGCATGGGATTATAATAGAGAACCTTGTTTCCTGGTTTGAATTTAACTTTTCATATCCAAGCATTGTGGCATTGTTGTTGTATGTATTGTGTACTTCATTCATCATAAGGGCTATTCTACAATATTCGCCTAGTAGGTTGAGTATCATGAGCATTTTCTTTTATGCCAAGTTATTATCTAAGTTAAGTTTATATGTGGTTATGAGTGTACAAAGTTTTATTTGAATTGGAAGTTTGGGTATCTTTCCATACACTAACTCGTAGGAAGAGTAGCTCATAGAAAGTTTCCATGTTAAGCAATACACCCAGAAAGCATCGTTGAGTTTGGTATTCCATTCCTTCCTATATCTACTAATGGTCCATGTCAAGATTTGGGTAATCTTCCTATTAATTACTTCAACTTGACCATGAGCTTGAGAATTGTAGGGTGTTGTAAGTTTATGTTACATCGTCAATCATTGCATTAACTTACAAAAGGTAGTACTTGTAAAATGTGTTCTATTATTAGAAATTAGTGCTCAAGGCATACCAAACCTATTTACCACCTATTGTTGTAGAAATTAAGCTGTAGTAGAAGAAGTACAATCAAGAACAGCTTTAGATTTAGCCCATTTAGTATAGTAGTCAACATCAACAATAATATTAGACTTTTCATTTGACATGGGAGTGATGGCTCTCATGAAGTCAATTCCCCAAAGGTTAAAAGTCTCTAGTGGTTGGATTCACCATTTGAGCCCATCCATCCTAGTTATCATTCCTCTGTCTCATTGGCATCTTTCACATGAACGAGGGAAATGATGGACACTCCTAAAGATCGTTGCCCAAAAATATCCTACCATTAGGATCTTTGTGGTCATTCTACTTTCCACATAGTGGCCCCCACAAGGACATCATAAGTATCTTAGAGGACTCTTAGTTAATCTGTATTAAGTACATACCATAATACTATGCCATTGGCATAAATTTTGTAGAGGTTGCCCTCTATTTCTATGTAGTGTTTGACCTGGTAAAGGAATTGTTACTTCCTTGTATGATCTCATTCAGCAAGAGTCTTCTATAGTAGATATGAGAGGAATTCATCATACCAATTTGTGATTGATGTTTGAACTTTAGTAACCTTAGCAAAGAGAAGCTCATCTAGAAATTGATCAAACAAGGGCTCTTCATCAACCTTGTCATTCCATCCTAACCAAGATAGATGAGCTACAACTATATTCTTGGTTCCCTTCCTATCCACCATTGTTAGATCAAACTCTTGCAAGATCATTTACCACCGTATAACATAAGGTCTCATTATTGGCTTGTTTATCAAGAATTGAATTATAGTGTGATTAGTGTGCATAATGATTGAATATCCAAGCACATAGTACCTGAATTTCTCTAGAGCATACACCACCATCATGAGTTCCTTTCTTTTGTGGTCATGTAGTTAAGTTTTGCATCCACTATGCTTCTAATTGCACAATGGATATAGTATGGATGTCTTTGATTATCCATTTGTGTAAGAATTACTCCCAATGCATATTTGGATGCATACATCATGATGTAAAATGGTTTTAACTAATTAGGAATGCATAAAATTAGTATCTCTACAAGCTTCTGCCTTAGGTACTAGAATGCTTATTCACATTTCTTGGTCCATTCAAATGTTACTTGCTTCTTGGTAAGCTCAATTAGTGGTTTGACACTTTTGGAGAAGTTTTCAATAACATGCCTGTAGTAACCAGTATGACCAAGGAATGACCTCATGTCTTTAATTATTTGAGATTATCTAGTAATTTCTTGAATAAAACTTATTTTTTAGGATTCACCTTGATTTTTATCCTAGGATATTATGCCCTAAGATAATGTCCTCTTAGATCATCTGATGGCTCTTTTTCCAGTTTAGCCATAGGTTTATTTCTACATATTGTTTTAATACCTACTCAAGATGGTCCAATGCCTATTCAAAATTAGCACCATAGGTGGAAAAGTCATCCATGAATATGTCCACACCATTGCTAATAAAGATACTTAAGACTAGGCATTAGAAGGTTGCAAGAGCATTACATAGGACAAAAGGCATACTGTTGTATGCAAAAGTTCCCCAAGGACCTATAAAAGTGGTTTTGGCCTCGTCTTCTAAAGCAATTTGTATTTGATTGTAATTTCTATACTCATCCAAAAAACTATATTAGTTGTGCCCTTTAATAGTATCCAACAATTGGTCCACAAATAATAGTGGAAAATGGTCTTTCAATGTGGTAATGTTCAACAACCTAAAATCCATACAAACTCGTTATTGTCTTTCTTTCTTTGGTATATGAATGAGTGGGCTTCCCCACTTACTATCTATCCACTTAATGAAATGTTTTAACTTTGGATTCAATCTTCTTTGTGATTGCCTCTTGGGATTGATAGTGGAGTCTGTGTAGATTTGATGCTGGCATATGCATGGATCTATTATTGTTATTTCATCATATAACAAAGTAAAGGCTATTGACCATTTGTTGACCACCTTTAGCAAATTTTCCTTTTGTTCCTTGATCAACTGTGCATCAATGATTACCAACCTTCCATTATCTAGGAATACATATTTCAAAGATGCCCATAAATATATTAGCTCTAAGGGCTCTTGTTTAGAAGTATTAGGGATTTCCAACTCTTCCCAATCCATAAATGCTTTTTTCTTGTGTTTTGCTTCAAAGAGTTAGCTTAGGATCTACTCCATCTTATACATCTTTTCTATATTCACTTGTGAGTATTTTAGTTGGTTTCATGCACATTGTGAAACTAGAGCTATTATCTGTAGTCAACCATTGGGTATCTTCTTATTTTGTGACTACTACATATAGGCATCTTTGAATGCTAGTAGTTTCAACACACTTCTTATATGTTGAAATAAATGTGCTCTTCATGGCCCATATATTCTGCATGCAATGGCATCCTACATCATTATACGTAATGCATGGAATTATCTTCTTCTCAATCTTACCAAATATACTTTTCTTAGAAATTTCTAAGGAGATGTCTTTAATTCCTAACTTGGCCTCAATTATACTTAGCCAAGTCCTTCCCATAATGATTGGAAAGTTCCTTTTGCAGTTTTCCATATGGATCATTAGAAAGTTTGCTAAATATGGCCACCCACTAATAGTGGTCATAATGTCCTCTACTAATTCCAATGGACTAGTAATGGATTGGTCAGCAAACTCTAACCAGATATTACATTTCTAAAGTGGAGATAGGTTCCATTTTTTGTATTTTTCTTGAAAACTTAAGCTCACATAAGAACTTGAGTCTAATAGAGCCTTGCATAGATCATTCCCTGCAATCTATAATTAAATTAGAGGGCTTTCAAGGTCAGCTCTTTTTCTATGAAGGTATTCTATCTTCATCCAGTTTGTGACTACATGAGTTAACATGATAGTGTGAACATTCTAGAATCTTTGGTTTAAAGGTAGCTTGGTAGATATCCTTGGGGTAGCTTGAGAAGGATCCACAACCATAGATGCTTACAATGGTTTAGGTGCATTGTTGAGCCTAAAGAAAGCTCATTTTCAAGGCTTATGCTTAAAACCAGTTTGGTTATCATTCAATTGCAAATTTACACCTCGTTTGGCATTATGTTGTTGGGAATGTGGAGGTATTTTGCCTTGCATACATGATGCAAGTGGTAAAGGAGTTAAAGCATCAAGTGCAAAATATTGATGTGGATAACGAGGAGTGTATGTAGGAGCAGATTTAGTTCATGAAGTGGTAGGTCTATGGTATTTAAAGAGATAGTAGTGATAAGAAGAAGTGTGGCCTTTAGAGCCACTTGAAGACATAGATGTTAAACATAGTTTCTGTATGGGTCAAGCTAACAATGAGGATATTGTTGCCTTAGTAGTGGTATCACCCATAACTATGATTATACCATTGATTATAATAGTCTTGAGGTTGTGGTGGCATTCCACTTAGATAATACTATTATCGGTGGAACTGTTGTCGATAGTTGCCTTGTGGATAAGACAATCTCCTAGGTGTTTGCCTCCTAGCAATCTCCTCGATTCTTGGAAGTGTGACAGTATTAGACAACATCCCTTAGGATGTTGATATTGATAGATGTCACATCCTTCATTATTTGTATCAAAACTTGCAACCTCATCTACTGTTGCAGCCTTAGCTTTCTATTGATGGTAGTCCTTTACTGCATCCTTTCTCCTTTTTTGTCTTTATTCTCATTCCCATGTTTAGTTTTCTCTTCCACAATTTTAAGAGCAATTCAAAGCTTCTCATTCAAGGAGTTTCATATTTTTTCCACTTTAACTAGTATCTCTATGATATATTTTGAATTAACAAGGTTTTTCTTTCCACAACCTCCTCCAATGGTGCTTCCTCCTTAGGATTATGAAAATGTACCTTCTTTTTGCATATGGAGGAATCTTTGTTGTACTCCTCTACACTTTCTCTCTTTTTCAACTTTTATTCTTCTTTTTCCACTTAATTAATAAGCCTTTGTATCTAATGGGCTATCATTTCTAACAACCTTCCTTGGACATAAACTCTAAGAGTCTCTCTAGTTTTATTCTTGAGTCCATATATCACATAGTGAAGTTGCTCCCTTAGAGAGAAATAATTGCTTGAACCTTGATGTAATAAAGAAAAGTACCTTCCCAAGGCTGCATCAAGGGATTCATGATTACTTTATTTGCACCCTTGAACTTATTTCATCAAGTTGGATACCCTAGAATATGTTTGATACTTGTCATTAAACATCTCAAACATTATACCTCATTTGTAGATAGATTCCAGTTCCAAGGACTAGTATCAACTTTTAGCTTCTTTTATGAATGTCCTAGGAAATAGTTTGAGCTTTTGCCAATCATTCTTAATGTTTTGCAAAGCACAGGCATCGTGGAAAATTGGCAAGTGATCTTACAGATCAACATTGTAACCTCCCTCAAACTTAGGGATGTTGTTCATAACAAGTTGTTTGATCTAAATATTCCTTTGATTCTTGGTAGGGATATGAACTACCTCATGGATATTTATCATGCTTGTAGAAGCAAGTAGTGGTTCATCATAGTCAATTCATTCATTATGGTCCCTATCATAGCCATGTCTCCTATGGTGTGACCTACTATGCCTTCTGTCTTGATCATGTTTCTCTTCCTCTCATTATTGTCTATGTTCCCTTTTCCCATCTCTTTATTGGGATCTTCTATCATCTTCACCTTGGTCTCGATCATTTCCTCTTTGGTTTTAGTTATGTTCTCCATTGTTAAAGCTTAATGATAAAGAGGATGATGAGGATGAAAAGCTATAAGAGTTATGCCAACTTAAACTCCTTCTTTAGTTTCTTAGTTGTTCTTTTGATTAATAGCTCAAATACCTTAGCCTCGAGGCTTCCCTGGTTCTGGATTCAATTCTCTCCTTACCTTGGTTGCTTGCCATGGTTACACATAACCATTGATGAGTTGTATTATCCTCACTAAAAGGAGGAGAACCTTGGCACTAAGATTGCCCTGGTGGAAGTTCAGTGTCCTTCTTTTCTGACTATGAGGTCAGTGTGATTAGGACCTTTTTACCTTTGGAGGCTTCATAGTAAGTCTTCATGAGTTTATATTTCTAAAGTTGGGCATTTGTTGGTTTAGAGTCTTTGGAGAGGTGTTCCATCACTTCGTATTCTAAGATTGCTAGTTTAAGCCCTAGCTTCATTAGTGCTACCATGAATAGTGAGGAAATAGCACAATCAAGCGGCAATAAAATGTTGTCCTCCAAGTTTCTCTAGCATAGATGTTCATGCTAGTGAAGGATGAAAGTGAAATATAGATAATAGGGATCCACATGGACATAGATAACCTTTAGTTGTTAAGGTCTCTCATTAGCGCTTCCCTTGGTCCTATCATGTTGTTTGTTAAGATCATTAGCAGGTGAAGAATCAGCCCTGTAAGAAGAAGACATTTTTAATTTATTCTTTTTGTAGTATGCATTAAAAAAATATTATTATTTTTATAAGAATGATGCGTTATGTATTCCTACAATGATCTTTGTATGATTTAACTATGTAAAACACTTATTGCATAATAGCTAAAAGGAACTCCATGGCAATAACACCAATCATAAGCACCGAGTAGTTCCTATGCCCAACCATATGAATCATAATTATATATGCACCATTCAATCAAATTCTATTGATCCTTCTACCTAAGTGGCTTTTATCCTAGATAGTCAAACATGAGGCTACAAGTCATTGTCTTTCCAATCATCACTTGTGTTAAATTCATCTGTATGGCTACATGTGATTAAGTTGTAAGATATTTATATTTATATTTATATTAGTTCTATCATTAAATGCATTGAAGAAAATGAAATAATTCAGATCTTAAATTTTAACTAATTAATAAATTTGAAGGTAATCTAAGCTATCCTAAACATTGAGCATATATTCCTACCTTCTGTACATATCTTGAACTTATTCTAATACCACTGGGTTACCAAGTATTTACTGCTAGGCATACCAAGTATTCACTATTGGGATTACCAAGCATTAGTGTATTATGCTCGAAGTGGTCGTACTCATGTTACTACAAAATAAAATATTAACTTCTTAAGTGTAGAAAAGTAAAATGCATGTAAAGTAAGGTGCTTATAAGTGAAATAAATGCTAGTCTAATTATTTCAATGGAAAGAAGAAATTTCAATTTTATTTTCATCATGAAGAAGTGTCTAGGTACATCTTGTAGTCAAATAAAACTTTGTACAATCAATTCAATCCATGTTGTAGGCACTCATTGGGAAATTTTACTAGTCTTATAAAAATAAACTACAAGAGCTTCATTGGAGGAATGACCAAAGGTCTCATAAATGTAGCTAGTGTGCATATTTATATAAGCTTAGGAAGGATTAGTGTTGATGCATATGCACCAACACATCCAAGGTTGCATCGATGAGCATGCCTTGATACAACTAACTAATTCAAACTTCATCACTCCGCATGATCAATTATAAGAACTTCTTTGGTTACCTAATTTTAAGGTGTTGTTTCTGCATATTCTACTTGTAAAATTTAGAAAATTGTTTGGTTTCACTAGTTCTATGAAGTTTTACCCATATAAGTCTTCAAATTTATGTTGGGTCCACCATTTATATTATATTTTATTCTATTTAGATTTCACTATTAAAGGTGTACTTGTCTAAGATTCATGAATCCATGGATTTAACATCTCAATGAATTCAATGTTCACAAATTCACACAACTAAACATGCCCTATAAAGAAATTAAACTTTCTCTAAGCAATATATTTCATTTTTAAAGATTTAAGTATTATAAAGAAATTTGTTTTACCATGAGTTAAATCAGGTAACCAAATATTTAATAACTAAGAGAACTAAACAATTAGTAATTAAAAATGCCATATATGTAAAATGACTATATATTGAATTATTAAAATGTGATGGATAATTAGTTTGGATAAAGATTTGGAAAATGCTTAGTTAATGTCATCAACATAGTTTGAACATTAAGTGGATGATCAACAAGGTTATGCTTTTGAAAAAAATACAAAATATTTAAATAATTATAAAATAATCATGATTAGTAACTTGTTTGTAAATTTGCTAGGTACATTGGTAGATAAAATTATGGAAATTAGGAATTTGAAGAAAATAATTTATAAGCAATTTGATAAATAAAACTAAGAATAGAGCATTCTATAATAAATGATTTGGTTACTCTCAAATATTACATTAAATAGGCAAAATAGAAATAAAGGAAGATATTTAGCAATATCCTCGTAAAGAACATGGGAAGGGGATGGAGGGGAGGCAGGGGAGGGAGGAAAGGAAAGGTGGGATTTAACTATAGGTACACCCCAAGACATATTGCCAACATGATACATTAAAAAGATTATAGAGGAATATAATGATGCCTCGAGTCAAAGACCTAGGTTTGAGCCTAGATGTAACCACTTGATGAGGTTAGCCTTTCACTCATCTATTGATCCTCCAAGGACCTTGCTTAGTAGGATGAGTAGTATGGCTCTAAGTAATGATCCTTATAATGATGCCTCAAGTATAACATGGAAAATTTAAAAGATTTATTCCAAACTATCATGCATATAGTACTCGATGGATATGTAGACATAATTTGAAAATTCAAAAGGAAATTGAAAATCTTATAAATATAATTCTAGTTAAATAAATTTAAGGTTAATAGTAAAGTTCTATTTGAAATACTTTTATCAAAAGTAAATATTCTATGGAAGTAATAAAAGATAAGAATAAGATAGATAAATTCAAAAACTTCAGCAATAAGGACGATATCATAAAGAATGATACAAGATTGCTAGTTATTTTGTTGTTTCACCAACTATTTTCTACATTACATCAATCAAGTTTCAATGTGAAACTATTTTAAAAGGAAGAGTATGTAACAAACCTAAATTTTAATGTCTTTGTTAAAGCCTTATGGCATTAAGATTTATAAAAAAAGATGCTAGGTTGGATTTAATCATGGAAAGATCTTCGATAAAAAACAACATTGTTAACTTAGGATGTTTTATTAATAATAATAAGGTTATGAATATGTTCTTCGTTAATAACTAAACTATCTTATACAAGTGGTCATACCATAGTGTAGAGGTCAGTGTTAAAGGGTGTATCCTTGTAGTGTTCATCGAGGTGGGGTGGTGTGTTAGACCCCAAAAAAATATTAATAACGAGCAAATAAAATTTAAAGTACATCACATGCTTAACACTTAGTAGACAACATAAAAAAGAATAGAAAGAAAACATTTTCTAATTTTAGAACTATATACTTAGGTGTACAGCCTTATAATTAATCCTTCGAAAAAACAAGTGAAAAAAAGTGAGGAGGAATATACCAGTTGTAACAACATTACATCACTTTTCAACATCCATGCTTGAACTTAAAATAGTAAAAAGATTTAAGATAGAGAGCTATGGCTTAACACCAATATTTGTATCAAAGTAAGGTTTACCAAAAAATGGTAGCACCTCTTCCTAAAAATCTTCACCTCATCAATTATTATTAATCTTACATCGAGAATCTTGACCATCAAATATAACTGTCTTATCAACACTAGTTTTAATCTTTAATTTAATAGTATTGCTGTCGAAAAAATATTGCCTTGTGAACTATTTATTGGAGTTGATTAATACTTTTTCTAGTACTGGTAAAAATATACATAGGAGCTTTTATCTTTTCTAGATTTTTCATTTGTCATTTGATCATTTTTATCATTGATATTGACTTGATTTGTCATATCTTTAACTTTATATTATTTTTTTATCTTCAACCCCAACATGTTTTTTCTTTTCTTTAAAATCTTTTGTCTTTCATAAGAAAAGGGGAAGTATTAAACAACTGTCCTTCATGATGGTAAAGTTGCAAGAATTAGGAGATTATAATATGTAATTAGCTAAATATATAAGTGATTTCATCTACTTGTGATACTAATTTTTTTTATAATTAAGAAGATTAACCTCAACAAAAAAATGTCTGTGAGAACCAAAATTTGTAGAAATAGATTTGGTATGCTTAATTGAATAAAAAGACTAGCAATTTCCTTCTCAGCTTTTTGAAAGAATCAATAGAAGAATACATAACTCATCTACATGGAACATTAGCATATTCTTTAGATTGGATATGAAAATCTACAGCCCACTTACAAATGATCAACACTGCATGCTTATGTATAAAAGATCGTATATCCATGTTGCACCATTGTTGCATTATCTAACTCAACAAATAGAAAAAAAAAATACTTAACATAAAGGATTTGGATGTTATGTTTTTTCATCACATCATGTAATTGCAAAATGAAACTTTGATTATGAGACAGGTTACCCAAAATTTGAATGAACATAATTGTGATGAAAGATCAACCACCAATGATTCATATACATCATTAAAAAGAATAAAATCAGGTGTCTTAATTGCATCAACATCACTAGAAGAAAGCATCACAAATTTTTTCTTATCAACTTTTAAATCTACATTTTGGAAATCAAGGAAAATTTTTATATCACTAGAAGAAGCAGTGAACATTGGTTGAAGAAGTTAGGAGTAATATAGAATCTCCCATAGGGAAATTATAAAGGAATCAGATTCGTTAGATCATCACTAAAAAAATAGAATCATTGCATTATTATTACTAAAATCTTAGAATTAAGTAGCATGAATGAATGGATGTCTTGGATGAGAAGTTTTCAATAGAAATTATATTTGAAGTTGAGTTTCCATTTATTTTATGTTTATACTAATAAGCAAATGACATGTAAGTAGGATAAACATCATAAATCTAATTTGTATTAATGGTTTAAGCTTGAGACAAAGGCATTAAGTAAGGCAAGTAAATAAACTACAAAGAGAATTAATGAAAGCTTGAAAAGAGAGATGAAGAAAAGGAAAACTGTAGTGAATGATTATGCATGCAACATGAATTTTAAATAAGGCAACATCAAGGGGTGTTAGACCTTCAAAATATATCAATGATAAGAAAAAAATTCAAAGTGCATCACAAGCATAAGATTGAGTAGAAACCATAAAAAATAATGTGGAAAAGTAAAACTTTTTAATTTTAAGGATGTCTACTTTAATATACATCATTACAATTAATGCATTAAAAAATAAGAGAAGAAACTTAATTGTTAGTAGGAAAGATGGTCCTTGTTCTAACAATATTTACAAAATTTTCAACATCCATGCTTGAACTTAAAATAGCAAAAGGATTTGAAGTAGAAAGCTATAGTAAAATACTAATATTTATTAAAAAGTAAGATTTACCAAAGAATAGTTGTACAACTATTGCATCATCTTCACTTCGTTGCTTAATGTTAATATTATGTCAAGAATCTTTGCCATCAATTATAACTTTGTTGTTAATGCTAGTTTAAACTTTGAATTTACAATATTCTTATTAGATAAGGAAAAGCTTGTATTAAGAGCTATTTGTCTATAGCGATTAATACTTTTGTAGTACAAGTAGAAATATTCATAAAAGCTTTTATCTTCTTTGGTTTCTTTATTACTATTTGTTCATTTTTATTATTGACATTAACTTGATTTTACTTTAGAATGCTTTTTTTGTCCTCAATTTTAACATGTTTTCTCTTTTCATTAGTATATTTTTTTTCCTGAGTAGACAAACATTAAATAAACATCCTTCATGATGACAAAGCTAAAAGAATTATTAAGATTATAATATGTAATTGGTTAAATGTAAGTTTTTCACTTTCTTATGATACCAATTCCTTTTTATGGTTAAGAAGATTGATTACAACAAAAAATATATACAAAAACCAAATGATGTGTAAATAGATTCCATGTGATTAATGGAACCAAGAAGACAAACAATATGCTACTCAACTCTCTAAAAAATGAACAAAAGATTAAATTGCCCAACATGACATGAAATTTTAGAATATTTTTTAAGATGGGGTATTAAAATATAGTGTCTATTTATTGATAACCAACACTACATACTTATGTATAAATTATCCTATATCTATGACATGTTGCACTATCAAAGTATCATCTAGCTTAACAAATACAAAAAAAATGAGAATAACACCTAACATGAATGACTTGAATATTATGGCTTTACATCACATCATTTAATTGCAAAGGAAAATGTCAATTGTAAGGTGGGTAACAAAAAATTTAAATGAACACATATTGTGATGTAAGATAAACAATAAATGACCCATATACACCATCAAAAAGACTAACTAGGCTTGTTATTTGCATCAACATTACTATAAGAAGGTGTCATAAATTTCTATTTAGCAGCTAGTAAATCTACATTATGAGAATCAAAAGAAATTTCTACAATGATATAATAAGTGAAAATTTCAGCATTAATAGAAGAAGTTGTGGGGAAATTAGAATCCCCTGAAGGAAAATATTTTTCTAGAAAAATTAAATTCGCTGGTGAAACCCTTGAGATCCACAAAACTTCAAATACTTGAATTATAGAATTGCTAAACAAGCCAACATAGATTTTACAAAGAAATACTATAACTTTGTGGTATATATAAATGTTAAGGAAACTAACATTCTATTTTTTAAACTTATTTTTTACTCATGTCTATTAACACTTTCTTGAATCTATTACATCAATTTCATAATTTCTTTTATGAAATTTTTTTGTTCATAATTCAATGTTGCCCATTGGAATTGAAAGAAAAATATGACAAAGCCTACACAAAGAGTCAAAGATAATTTATTTATCTTATATTGATAGTATTACCATTAGATGGTAGACTTGTTTTTGTAAAAATGTTCTTTCATAAATCTACAAGAATACCTCCATGAATCACACATTTAGGTGTATGACTCATGATCATAAATGGTCTTGGGAATGATATATTTTTCAACAGATCAATGATTATAAAAAAAAGGAGCATAATCCTCCAATTGAATATAGACTTAGCCTATCAACCATGATATAGAATCGACAAGTGGAAATTGATAAATGACAGTAAACTTAATGATAGATTTGAGGAAATCTTAGTGATATAAATACAAGTAGAACAACTAAGAAAAGGAAAACAGATGGTAAATAAAAGACTAATATGTGGGATATGGTTTGGGTTTTCCCTTTCTAAATGAATAAAGAATGTTTTATTTAGTTAAATGATCAAATTTATTCCCTATGGAGGACCAAGAGATAACTGGATACAATGTATGATCATATGAATTCAAGTTTGAAATTGATAAATGGAACTTAGTTTATGAGCAAAAATAGGGCTTGAATGATGAGTTTTGAGGTCTTATAACTTAAGTGATGAGTGGAAAGTTTGTCGATATTCTTTGACACTAATTCAAAGGGGAAACAAGGCTATTTTTAGATGTTGTTCCAGAGGTGACACTAGGTGACACATTGATGTTGGCAGTGATGACGCTAATGTCAGGGTAGTTACTAAAGTTAGCATCAACATGTTTACATGTAGCACTAGTGATGTAGGTGCTAGGACTAAGTTGATGGAGTGCTAAGGATATTGGGATGGTTGTGGGGCACATAGGTGATGTCGATGTTGGTGCTCTCAGGATCTCTTGAAATTTAACAAGTGTTGTAAAATCTTGAAAAATCAATCCTAATTGATGTCTAAACTTGGTATTTATAGGCTCAGGGTTACCTAAAATTCACATGATTTAAAAATGGCAACTTGGAGTTTACTTTTGAAAAGCTAGAGTAGTGTGGATGGTGCATGGAATGTAAGTGACATTAGGTGAAGTTAACACTAGTATCAACATATCCTATGTCAGCATCACTCACCTTCCTACACTTCAAACTTTTGATTTGGGACTTTGAAAATCATTGTTGATGCCTCAACTAATGTTAATCATTACCAGAAGGATGTGGGATGGATGTTAGGGATCACATGAAGCCAAAAGTATCATCTAGAGTTGAGTTTGTGTGATATAACTTGCAAGTGATGCTAATGCTAATGTTAGCATCACCCATGCATCACACAAGTAGAACATGTTGATTTGAGCCTTTAGAGGCCTTCAAAATTTCTGAAACTAATGTTTGTGGTTTGGGGATGATGTGGAATGGTCATTTGACATTTGATGGAGTTGAAATTATGATCAGAAGATGTATTTTAAGGTTAGAAATGAAGGTGACACTAACACTAGCATCACCTGGATGTCATCCCAATAAAATGACTTGATCTGAGCCTTCTGAATCTATTGAAAGTGACGAAATTGATGTTTTTCATCCTAAGGATGATTAGGAGCTATCATCAAAAGCTTGTAGAAGCCTGAAATGTTGCTGAAAGTGATGATTTTTTTTGTGGCATTTATGCAGGCAAAGGAGATTTGACAGCATCAAATCTATACCTACTTGGGTTGTTAAAGCACCAAAAAAGTGGGTACAAAGGCCTCTAAACCATGACTTATCTTTTAAAATTTTTATTAGAATGTTGCCCTTGTGCTACTAGTCAATACTTACCCACTATGCAATTGTGACTCTAGCTAGATTAAAGCTCTATTGATAATAGTTACTTTGGATATATGTTGCTAAGTGGAGATGAAGGAATTTCCCAACTTCTTTTGCCTCTTTGTCAAGTAATAAACACAAATAAAAAATATGATTATAAGCGACAAACTTTTATCAAAAGCTTTTGACTTATTGGTAACACAAAATCCCTGAATAGATTTAAGGCTCAAACTTAAAATTGTCTTGCTCGAGCATTCCATTTATCTTTGAATGCAAAATTATTTATTTTTTATCTAGACTTAAATTTATACCACTAAATTATATATTTTTCTTTTCATATAGAATTCTCCATTTTTGTTTGGACCTTAGAAGGATCCTTATTTTTCTTTAAAAACATAGAGGTGTTGTTTTTGAAATGGTCATTTTTTCAATAGAAAGACCTTTTTTCTTTCTTCTTTCTTAGGGTACAAATTTAACAAAGAGATTTCAAGCTAAATTAAATTAAGTACTTGATGCTAAGTTCCTAACTTAAGCTATGTGCTTGAAAAAATGATATTTCAAGGGTTTTTCTTTGATATATCTGGAGAGCATTTTCAAATCTAGGAGGTTTTTTTAGATATATTTTTTTACCAATGAGAAATGGGGTAGTGTTAGTGGTTTGAGTAGGTAGTTTGGATAGCACTATTACCAACAACATCTAGTATTAGGTACCTAGTGCCACTTCAAATTTGAAGGATAACATGTGTTTCCACATTTTATTAATGCATGGAGTTTGATCCAAGTCCAAGTTACTGCAATATTTTGTAAAGATTTTGGTATAATAAATTGTTAATTTATGGCTTCCTAACTTTGTTCCAAACATAGGTAATTGCAAGGTAGTGCAAAAATGATATGACTACCATCTTCACAAGTATTCTTACAAAAACCAACATCTATAAACTATCATGTATCCTTGCATTAACTAATTATCAATAATTAAGTAACTAAATCAAGAATAAAATCTTAATAATTGAAATAATAGTTCATTCACCATCATCCTAACCTTGTCCTAATAAAATGGGGTTGGTTGAAATAATAGTTCATTCAATAGAAACAATGGATTTTTTAAATTAAAAAATAAAACAATGAATAAAGGGGGTTGGTTACAATATTTTTGAGGGCTAACTCTCATCATTCGAGATAAATGTCCTACATATTTAGTGAATAAAAGGGACTCAAATATATAAGAGAAATAAAAATAGTTATAACCTGGGAGTTTATGACTATTTTAAATCTTCTATTTCTTATATAATTTATAATAGATCCTTAGGGATAAATACATAATCCTTGATATTTGTTTATGGTATCTATATAAATCTTCATGTTCAGGTCCTCCTATATTTTTTATCATAATCATTATATAGAATAGCAACAACTTTCAATATTTTCCATGATCCAAACATATTATCCATCTTTTTCTTTTATCATAGTATCCATAAAGCTGATTTTTTGCTATGTTGCTAATAAATATTTGCTTGGTGTTCCTTCATTCCAATGACAAAATATCTTTTTTTACCGTTGTATTTTTTTCCACAAGTGCATTCAACGTAGTATACCTTATATTAATCAGTCTTACTAATTTTATTTTTGGGAGTAGGCAACACACTTTGGATTTGATTATTTGACTTAAACACAATGTTGATGTCATATTTGTTTAAAACATACGATGGTCTAACAAGGAAGAGCATAAAAGTTTCCTTAGGAGCTCATTAATGCAAAGTTGCAAATGCATGATTATATCCATGGGTTGCACCTAGCTTGCTTGTAGGCAAGTGTGAGACCATGAACATATGTTTAAATAATAAAAAAAACAAATTTTGTTATAATTGAGATAAATAGAATAATGGTATGTCCTTAAAATGATAAAAAGGAGCTTGCTTGTAGGCAAGTGTGAGACCATGAACATATGTTTAAATAATAAAAAAAACAAATTTTGTTATAATTGAGATAAATAGAATAATGGTATGTCATAATTGTGAATGCTACATGCACACGCTAAGGCAATAGCATTAAAGATAGCTTAAGAAAATTTGAATGCTCTTGCCTTGTACTTATAATCATTCTCTAATTTGTTTACAGTGTAATAGGTGTTACAAACATTGCTTGAAATTTTCCATCGCCAAGGAGGCAACCGTGCAAAATGTTGGTTCAACATCTTCCGCTGCTGCTTTCTAAGAAAATGATCTTGGCCTCTGGATCTCCTCGCCGTGCAGAGTTGCTGAAGAGCCTGGTAAGAAATGAAACGAATATGGAATACCTGCAGAGCATTGTCATGAATTTTCTGGTGTTCAGTGGGATAAAGATATTTAACAAATTGAGAACTTGATATGTTTCAATCGTTTTCTTTTTTAAACATGGTTTATGGTGCCCCATTTGAACGAGGGCTTCTCCGAGGAGTCAATGCTGCTGGTTTCATCAACGTTGTATTTAGAGTCGGTTATACAATTGGTTGGAAAATTCTCCATGACATTCGCAAGGAAACACATAAGATCAAGAGACAAGATTCAGTTTCGGTTACATAAACATAACCACTGGGGGAGCTATGATAATAGATGGAAGGCCCTAAAATAATACTAACAAAAGAAAATTCAAAGAAGAAGAAAAAGAATACTGTTTTGGAATGACAGGGACTAACTGTAAATTCTATGTGCCTTTACATTGCCCATCAGCATCTCTATGCTGAAAAACTCAACATCATTGGAATCATGTTGTTGATGTGTGAAAATATAATTTCAGAAAATTTCGTGGTAATGCGCAGAAACATGTCATGCATTAGTATCACTAGCATTGAGAAAAATTAGTCCTGAATGGCTTGTTAATTATTGCATTGCTGGCTTGCTCACTAGCTTGTGTTATGATGCTATAGACCTTGTATCATAAAGGTAGGTGCTAGAACTCGAGGTTTCTAACTAGCTTGTGTTATGATGCGGTAGACCTTCTATCATAAACATAGGTGCTAGGGACTGAGGTTTCTAACATCATTGTCAGATCAATATGGCCACCTTAGTTGGTTATTTATTGCTGAAATATGAAACTTGCGTATTCCAGAAAGCATGGATGTAGTAGAAATCATTATAAAAACACTTTATTGCAAGAAGTTTCATGGATTAAGGTATATATTTCTGCATGGATAATCGAAGAAAACAAGCTCACTATATACAGAGCATTTGCAATGAACAATCCAAAGGAACAAATAAAATAATTGGACAAGAATGTGATCTTCAAAGGTATCAAGATCCATGGATGAGAACAGTAGCTGCAAGAAAGAACAAGCTGAAGTCGACAGACATTTCAATTCTCCAGAATTGCAACCAGAAGAGTGCACCAAGAAGCTTTTACACATTGATTTAAAAAATGAGAGAGTGCATGCAATGTTTTTGAATGGAGAATATTCAGAATTTGTAACAATCAACTAAGCATATTACAGAATGTGCTAGTTTTATAGAATAATTATGTGATTTTTTGGAATATTTGTGTCCTTGCTAAAGAAGTTGTCAGCTTTCAACACTGACACTTATCAAAAATTTTGACGTTAGGAAAGTTAAACATGGGGAGCTATCCTCATCAGAATCTTCAATACATAGTTGCAATAATCATGGCTTGCAGTATATCTTTTAAAGGAAAAAAATTTATACGATGGAGATTATTCGTTGTCTGAAGCACCATAGGTCGAGCCAATATTTTACTTGTGATTAAAATCATTTCTAATTATATTTGGATTGCACTCACATTTTATCAATAATGGGGCAGGATTAGTTAACTGGATATCTCTTTTCAATGTCTTGTAGGGTCTCAAAATTGAAATTATACCATCCAAGTTTGCTGAGAATCTAGAAAAATCTGCCTTCAGTAGCCCAGGAGGTACAGTTACCAAGCACTCTTAATTTGTTAAGAGCTCTTTTTAAAGTTAGAATATATTTGTAAAATATTTCTAGTGTCATTCAATTGATTCCACATTCTAGTATTCTGATAGAAAAATCTCGTAGTTTCATTAAAGCTAGTCAATGGAAAACATATAATATGCTCTTTTTAGCTCTCACATTATGTATTTTCAATTCCGTTGTGCACTTGTAAGCAGTGGTATAATATCAGTCTTTATGTTATCTTTCTTCTAGAATATGCAGTGGAAACATCTTTGTGCAAAGCTTTGGATGTGAAAAGGCATCTTGACCAGGTATTAATTAGCTTTTAACATGCAGATATAATATCAAAATAAAGGTTTTCCTTCAGGAAGGAGATTGTGGCCATGTAATGTCTTTGCTTCTTCATTATTTTTTATTTCATTTGTAATTGTTTGTTACTCGTTGATGCATGGAAGGATGCATTTCTTTAACTTTCAAGTAGTTATTAAGGATTTGATAAGTTGGGCAATGCTTTTTCAACATTATAGATTAATTTTGTTGGTTGAAGATTCAGTGAATAAGAGATTTTAGGGCCTTAAATTCAAAATGATAATTTTTGATTGCATGTATTTTTGTTTTGATATTTTCATGAGGCTTATTGTTTGGGCAGCGATCTTCAACATTTACCTAGGTATTTCACTCTGTGTCTTATTCAATGTTTTCCTATAAATTTTGAGTTGATAATATGATTTTGCTAGGGAGGTCAGGTATCTTTAGTAGTAACACCTCAAATCCATAACAAATTTCTTGAAAACAGAATTCATTGTAACAATGTTAATTGAGATCAAGGCTATTTTACCCACTTGGCTTGGTGGCCTATCGTAATAGAAATCAAGCAATCTAAAAGTCTTTTTTAAAATTTTATTCAGTTAAATATTTTTCTCTTTTTTTGATATTTTTTAAAATGCAGTAATAATTTTTAATGTTTCTTAGGATGTTTTATGTTCATTACTAATGTTAACATGTCTTTACTGCCAAGCTTGTTGCCTTATATGTAAGAAACTGCAAGTTCACTTGTGCTTGAGATGTCATTATGCCACTATTTTTTTGTTTCAACAATTTTTTTCTTTTTTTAACCCCTCTTTTTTTTGGGAGAAAAGTTGGGATATATCATTTACAACAACTGAAGTACAAGACTTGTGATGGTGCCCTTTGCGGGGGGTTTTGGTTGGGGGTGACATAAGGGGCTTGATGGACTCCAGAATCCCTAGCATCTACAACATATGACAATAAAGCAGGCCATTAAGCATATGGGAGCATAGAGCAAATACAAGTAGGCATGAGGAGCCTATATAGTGGGTTTAAAATCTCTTGTTCAGTTTCAGTCTTGACTAGGTTAAAAGCTTCATTGATCTGTTGCATTTTTTTTATTGGATGTCCCATTCCTCAAGTGTAAGGTGGTGGGTCTTGTCAGGATGAAGAGAGATGGCCTTGTGTTTCACCATAGGCTTGGTAGCATGACAGTTGGAACAATTGTTGATGCCCAGCTTAGCATAAGGGCATCTATCCTTAATGAGCTAGTGGCGACAAATTCCTTCTAAGTTACCATGAAATCATTTTTCAATCTCCTCCCTCTCAACCTCCTTAGCCTACATGCGTGTGTGTTTTTTGGCCTAACAATGATTTTACTTTTCTTGAAACTAGTCATTATACCTTTTAAAATTAATTCTCCTTTTTTTGTTTTAACTTTTTAATTTTAAATAAATTTTTATTACTTACAAGCTAAAACTAACCATTATGCCATTTCACCTAGCCATTAACTGTAATGCTATTAATTCTCTCTCCATCCTTGAACAATCAATTGCAATTGATAATGAATCTAGTATGATTTGAAATGTCTTGCAAAAATAAAAGAAATGTGAGCTATGGATAGTACACAAACTTCAGATCAAGGAAGAATTAGAAGCACAAGGAAAAAAACTTAACAAGCCAAAAAAATTTCATTATGCTCAAACAATGAAAGGAATTGGATCAAAATTCAAGGAGGATCAATCAAATCTTCAAATTCTAAGCTCCAACACTCACTTCTCTCCTTTCTTTCCTTCTTTAAAGTCACAATGTTACAAATGAGGCTAAGTTTTTAAATTATCCTTTAGATGACCTATTTATAGTCTATTTTTAAAATATTTGTATCATTTACATCTTAAATTTATAAGCAATAAAGTTTCCCTGTATTGTTTCTGCTTTTAAAAATGCATTTGGGAACAACCACATTCTGTGGTGACTTCATGGTTTTACCAGTGAAGTTTCTTTAAAGTTTTGTTTTCTGCTGTAACCCAGTTGCAACTTCCAAGATACTTGAAGTTGAGTGATCACAACCCAGCTGTGATTGATGGTTGACTTACAGTGACTGTTATCTAATTCTCTAGATTGCAATCCCTTTGTGATTAGAAGCTAACTCATGACAATTGTTGGAGTTAAATTGCAACCTCACTGCAATTTGTGGACTTTTTTTTTTTTTTTTGAGAAAAGGTCAGGATTTATTAAACTGCAAAATATGTACAAAGCAGGCCAGAAGGGCCAGCAACACTCACAAACCCTTGAAAATTTGGTAGTCCCTGACACCCAGGAACCCAGCCCCATCAAAAAATCCCCAAAAGTCCAGAATGGTTCACATCGAAGAACAAAGGTGGAAACCCTTATCCTAAGAGTCAAGCGTGCGGCCATAAAGTCCATAGACACCCTAGAGATCCATGCCACACAACCCCAAACACCCTAGATCTCTGAGCACCAAGAGCCTTTTTAGGAGGCTTGTGCATTTGCAATCCTTGCAATTCTAACATAGATAGTGCCACAGGGACCCCCCATGTCCCTCAGCACCCACAAGGCCGTGTCCCCCAGGAAAGGGCCTACCCTCCATCGCTTTCTTGGCCCACCCCACCTTGCCCTCTTGCCCAGCCAACCCAGGCACATGTGTTACTAACAAGAGCACTATCTAGTTGTAGCTGGAGTCGAGCAGTTCCAAAACAATCCCTTTCCTGCATTTGTTGGGTCTCTCGCTCCATTGCCAGCCACGGTTGCGCCTCCTAATCCATCCCAGCCTGTATCTATATGCATAGTTCATCAATAAGTAATGACATGGCTGATTCTTCCTGTACCTACCTATGCTTGCTAATTTCCTCTTCTAGCTTGGCCTGTTGCTGTGCGGCTAGGATAGTGGCCTACTTCAAATCTTCCTCCTACATGGTCCATCTAGCCTCCCAAATGACCCTCTCCTCCACCTTGGCACGTGTGACAACCTCTTCCATAGCCCTCTAAATCTGGGCCTGAAGCTCAGCCTAAGAGTATGATATCGTTTGCCGCTTGTGCTCCTTGGCATTAATCTGTCCTTGTAGCGCCTCATTTGTTGGCGGCTCAACCATCTCCTACATTGACTCCTGCCAAGGCACCAAGCTAGGCATTTGCGCCGCCCCCAAACCCAACGTAGACCCACTCATCTTAGAACAATTCCATCTTTTGGTATAAATCAACATGGGTTTCAACCTTGGCACCTGAGGCAACATTGACATCTCAGTCCTCCACAGTGCCAAAATAAGATCAGAATGATGCCTAGGATGCTTCTATCGAAGCTTTGCGAGGAAGTACTGGGGCAGATTGACCAAATAACCATGTTGCATATAGCGCATAAATGCAAAATGGATGCTCAACAGCTTAGCCAAGTTGTCAGAGTGCACCAGGAATCTCTCAATTAACACTACCGCCTCTTGCCAAAATTGTGGCAATGTGGATTTCGGCACATGTCCGCTCGTTGTTTTTAGTGTCACCCATCTGAAAAACCCTTTTGTGTGTTTAAGACCATGTAATACCGAGGGAATAATTTCTCCCTGTGCAAGGACCCCTAAGGACACCACTAATGCTATCTTTGTGACTGCTATCTTCATCTTGCGAAACGTCATTTACTTGCCTACCTAGTTCGAAAAGGAGTTGTCGGCGAGCTTGGGATCACCTTCAAGCTTGGGCAGAAGCTCAGCCCATCCCATACACTCCATCATTTGCCATAGCGGTGTATTTGCCTGGAAGGTGGCAACAGAGGGGCCAAACAGGAGCACACGACCCATATTAGCTGAAGACTCCTATCACAACTGGGCCCTAACAACAATGACTAATGTCGGCGAAGGAAGGCGCTAGGCCTAGAAAATTAAATTATTTCTCATTTTCCATAAGAGCCATAACACCACGGTCGCTTTTGAATCATTGTTTCGGTTGATCGGTGGTGATATCCCAGTCGCACGCCAAGTGTTCCATGAATAGGGACAATGGTAAATGAAATGATTTCTAGTTTCGGGTGCATTCAGACAAAGTGGGTAGGGAGGGCTAACACTTAACCCTTGCACTTTGAGAACACTTTGCATTGGGATTGTGGTTCATTTAATGAGCCAAAGAAAAATTTTCAGCTTTTTTGGTAGCTTGCCCTTCTAGATGGTCTTCCATCCAAGGGTTGAGGGATACTTCACATTTACAATATCCTTGGAAGGTTTTCCCAAGAGTCCTTTATGCAACATCTTTCTATCACGTTTGCTCACAGCTTGCCATAGCAATGACCCTCTCATCCCAACCTCCCATTGCTGGTACTTTTGGCGCATGATGCGCACCCATTACACAGGAGACTCCTTCGGCGTCAGAATACGATTTACCAATTGTTGGAGCCCTATCATTACCTCATCTTGGAATTGCAACAACCCAATACCTCCAGCCTCCTTTGGCCTCGCCATATTTTCCCAACAAACAAGGTATAACTTGTCTTCCCCCTTGCCCCCAGACCAAACAAATTTGTGAATAATCTGATCAACCTTTGGGATAATCCCTACTAGGGGGAATGCCATTGACACCATAAAGCGAACAGCCGCCATGAGGACAGAAGAGGCTAGCACAATCTTCCCTTTTCGGGACAGGAAACGATTAGTCTAGTGGTCCGTTTGCTATTGCAACTTTTGCACCATGGTCGACCATGTGTGACAGTGATGCCGAGCAAAAATTGGCATTCCCAAGTACGAATCTTGCACAATGCCAGGTAGGATGCCTAGTACCTAATAAATCCTTCCCTTAACCTAGTTGTCCATATTCACTAGGTGAATCACCAATTTGGCCCTATTGATTTTGAGGCCCATCTCTTGGGCCATCTACTCCAACACATGATTAATTGCAAGCGCTTGTGGCACTACTGCGCGTGAGAAAAGGATCATATCATCAACGTAATGTTCTGCAAGGCAGTCCACACCAGCAACCTCTAGCCCTCTTGCTCCCTCCGACTCATAGTAAATTTGAAATGTGTTTATAGCCATAATAAATGGGAGTGGGGAAAGTGGGTCTCCCTGTCAGAGCCCCTATCTTGATTTAGCAAACCCCCAAAGTTGTCAATCAATATTGAAGGAGTAACTTCCCGAGCCCTATAACTGGATACAAAAGTTCACAAATTTGGGGTCAAAACCTTTGCATAACATGATATCCTTCAATGCCTCCCAGCTAACAGTATCATATGCCTTTGTAATATCTAACTTGAAGCACATTCTTGGGAATCTGGTGCTATGCAACGAGTGTAGTATTTCGTGCAAGAGGATGACCTGGTCTTGTAGAAATCATCCTTATACAAAACCGGCCTAATGGCCCTTGACTAGCTTAGGCATCATTGGGGCCAAAAACTGAACAAGAAGCATCTTCATAAATAGTTGAAGCAAGGTATTACAAACCCCAATAGGCCTAAACTATGCTAGTGTCATTGGATTAGTCACTTTGGGGATGAGGAAAATCCTTGAACAGTTGATCTCCCTTCAGATTTGCTACCAGTATAACATTTGGTTAAAGGCCTCTAGTGTATTCTCCCCCATCATGTCCATGAACTCTTTAAAGAATTCGATCGGCCATCCATATGGCCTTAGAGCCTTGTTAGTTTTCATGGTCTCCATTGCATCTTCCAACTCTCTCATCATGAAGGGCCTGAGCAACATCCTATTCTCTACCTTCCCAATGACTTTTCTGACCTAGATTGAGAGTGGTTGGGTGGACTTCTTGTGCTAGATGGTGGCCCAATATTGATGCATCACCTCGGCAATATTGTGGCTATCAACTAGAGCAATGTCCCCTTGTACCAATTGTAGTCTTCTCTTTGCTTGTCCCCACGCTTTGGCAGTAGCAAAGAAGAAATGCATGTTCCAGTCCCCTTCTCGAAGCCATGTAATTTTGGCATGCTATCTCCAATACATCTCTTCCTCTGTCAAACAATCTTGTAGCTCACACAGGATCGCCTGTTCTTCTTCCGCTAGGTTCGTAGCTTCCTCTTGTAATGCCTGAATTTCTCCTAGTCGCAGCTGTAAGCTAGTTCGATGAGCATGGAAGCTAAATTTTTCTTCTGAGGTTCTGGTACATAGCTATTGTTTGAGTTGGTGTAGACCCTGTTTCAGGAAATCCTTGGGATCCTCTTGCATTTGGTAGTTCCCCCAAATTGCGGTGACCATTGGCTATAGCCAAGGTTTAGATAACCACATCCACTCAAACCGAAACGAATGAAGAGCCATCCTTAGGCCTCTGTATATTTGACAAATAATCGATCTGTGGTCTGAGGCTTGTCTCTCCTTCCTAGACACCTAGATATCAAACTTTAGTACAAGCTTTGAACTAATCCAAACCCAATCAATCCATGATAATACTCGATCCATGCCTCGGTGCTAATTGCTTCACGTGAATTTGCAGTCCCCAATGTCCAAATCAATGAGCTTGTGCTCCTTGAGAAACACTTGGAACTCTTGACACCCCAGAGGGTCCACATTGTCACCGCAAGACTTCTCACACGGAAACAACCTCTGATTGAAGTCTCCAATCAAAACTCATGGTTTTTGACCAAGGATCACCTATGCCACTTGTTTGAGCTCTTGCAGATGAATCCCCCAATTTTGGGCTCCATAAACATTTGTGAGCTAGATACCTTCTAGTACAACAAGGACTGTAATGCTCCAAGTGGACACTTCGACCAAGGTGACAGGTAATCAAGATAGAATGGCCAGCCCCCCTACCTTGCCATGGCAGGGAACCATCTATGTTTGCATGCCCTCCCATTGTAAGAGATGAGATTTCGTTATTTGTAGTTTTGTTTCCTGCAGGCATACCACATCACATCCTTCATTCCGAACAATCTCTTTCAAGGTATTTTGTTTATAGAGTGTACCTTGACCCTTGCAATTCCATGACAAAATCTTCATCGTCGATTGGACAACCATTTTTTGTAGACCTCTTTCAAGGTCTATTGACATCCCAAATCAAGCTCTAACTACGTATTCTTACTTCTAGCAATTGGCGTGCTAGGGTGACCAGTTTTCCCTATACCTAGTAAGACCAGAAAAGCCCCAATTGGAATTTCAGTATTTTCCTTGCGGGTCATCACGATCTCTTGCATATGGGGTTTCGACAATCCCCGTACAACAAAAACCCAACTCCCTAGCAGTGGGAGCTCACTGCCATTGTCAACCAAATCTGGCTTTGATCTTTGAGGGGTTACCTTTTCCTTTGGAGACCACCCCTCCTCCTCATATTCTCTAGGTCCTACAGGCTTTGGGACATAGCGGCCTTTCTTGCCAATTTTATACCAACTTGATTCCACCTCTTTTGCTGGCCAATGAGCCTTGGATTGGACCTTGGAAGCAATAGCTAGTGACCTGCCTTTTCGTAGATGGAACATTTGTTGTTTGTACTCCTTGGAGGAGTCTTGGTATCCTCAATATTCTTATATTCTACCTAAATCCTTTCCTCACCAAAGGGAAGATCCAAGATCACTTCATGCACTAAGTCTTTTGATGAAACTGACCTCTAGACACAAAAACATGCAAACCCCATATGCTCCATGGAGCTTGTGAACTTGTCAAATGTGATAAACTCACCAAAGAACCCGATGAGGGTTTCTAGAAAGTCCTTTGTCCACATTTCCTAGGGGATGCCAGATGCCCTTACCCACACTGGCACCTTGGTGAATAGGTCTTTGTCTTTGTGGGCCCTTGGCCTCCATGGTGTCAGTGCAAACCCACTTGCTCCATAGAACCATGGCCCCTCCACAATGCTTCTATCATGATCCTCAGCGTAATGAAAAATGAAAAGTAGTAGGTCCTTAGAGAGGCTACAAACCTCAATGTTAGTTAGACCCCACGTAGTCTGAGCCCATTTCAAAATTGCAATTTGTGGACTTAGTGGAGAGAAAGCTTGTAATATTGCCTTGGTGACTTATGGTGAGCTTGTGGTAATGATACCTTGATGGGAATGTGACTTGTGGTGTGCTTGTGGTCAGTGCAAAGACTTATTTGTGAATTGACAATGAATTGTGGTGTGCTCAAAGTTAGCAGATGCCCAAGGGTGCAGCTACTCTAAGGTTTCACTCATCTACCATCCCTCTAGGACCTTGTCTTGGTAGGGTGAGCATTGAGCCTCTAGGTGATGATCCTCAAGGTTAGCAGAAATTCACTCATTCTGACTTGCATGTGAAATATACACATCCTAAATGTCAGGCCCCAAATTGAAGCTTGAACAAGGGGGTAAAATTTACTGAACTAATGTCAGATTGGACAATCAGCAATGATAAGAAATGAAGCAATTGGATGCCATATGTTCATATCATTAAATAATTAAAAGAAATTTCTTTGGATCAGGTTATGTAGTACATCTTGAATATGCATGGGGTTACAACATTAGTCAATTAGAGAACGAAAAGAGTAGCACTAAATGACTAAGTACAAAAAAGCAAATACGTTGCTGCATAATTATTTTAAGATAAGTTAACCATTTAGCTTAAAACTTGATTAGCTAGAGACAGGCTGATGCATTCAATTGTTCAAAACTATGACCATAACAAAAGAGACTACATGGCATAGCCAATTACAGGAGTTTCGAAAAATATAACCTTTACAGTAACTACTTGTTTCCAAAAAGAGAATACACAAAGTTCCTATGTTCTAAACTAGTTAAGCATCTACATCAAGACTCAAAACAGAAAATAAAAATCTTGATCAAAGTTGAATTTTCCCTGCACAAGTATGGTCCTCTTGCCCTCGCACATCTTGATCTGACCACTCAGTCTCAATAAGGATTAACTCCCCACACTCACTTACAACCATGGGTAGGTGCAAAATAAGGTTTGAATTGAAAATGGTTGACATGGCTCCAACAAGAAGGTTTGTTTGTAAATCATAATCTTGAATCAACATTTCACATTTTATGATAATCAATAATTTCAGCAACTCCACAAATGAAAAAAAAAAAAAAAACACATGTACTTTGATAAACAGTTCTTTTGGTTAACAACTGTCAATCTACAACACTCCTCTCTTACTGGTGCTTGGTTGCCAATTGGATCCTCCATGTAAGCACCTGGTACTAAGTGTACCCCACATGTGTCCAAGAACCTCCACTACCTAGGACAGTGTATGATGGAGTAGTGTTCCCCTTCTCGTTGCCTCATATAGTGCTCTACAAGCTTGGCTGTAGACCACTGCCTTGACTGGTATTTGTGTATCTACTAGCAACCTTTGCTGCCTTATGTGGCACTTTGCAAGGTTAAGTAGACTGAACATTTTTTTGAAACATTCACAACTTGAACAGGCAAGTCGTAAATGTTGATTTTTTTGATGTAACTTGATTCAAAATAATTTTTTTATTTTTGCAAAATTTTATTGCAGCCCATTCTATTGGATAATGTGGGGAAAAACTATTTTTTTGATGTTGTAGTTGCGATATCTTTGTGATCTAGATGAGTTTTGGGATGATCTTAGGCTTTTTGGAAAGCTTATTCTGCAATTTATAAGCTTGTAAAATTTTAGATCAATTGGAATTTACTTTATAATTTAAATCTGGCCTGCAAAAAGGGGTCTTGAATAAAACTTTTCAGTGTTCAGAATAAAAATTGATTTGCGAGATGAATATCTTTACAATCCGATAGTTATGGAGTGACTGAATGCTTGATAAAAAGCTTTTTCAACAATCTTTCTGCTTGCAAAATTTGGACTTGATTTGACAGTTAAAATTGTTCACACAAGAGTGACCCCAAATATGAGTTTTTAACTTCCTTCCATTGAAACCCTTGAATTAGCATAGAGGATATGCTAGAGATTGTTTGGCCTAATTGGATGAGGATCTGAAACATATATCTGTGGGAGTGAATGAGGATGAGATTGAATGAGATATGAAACAAATTGGAAAGAGAAATTAGAGCTTAGGAATTTGAAGAGACAACTTATGAGAGAAAATGTGCATCAATCTTTTATTGCCTACAAAACTATCATCTATGTCGATGTATGGCCATCAAATTTATATAAAAAGGTTGGGGCCATATTTGGGATTAATGAAAAGTCATTCCCCAATGATAAATATATGATGAATTGGGCAAAAAGCAAGTACATCTTCCCATTAATTGATTTTAATAAAATAAAATCAATTTGTCTTTTTGCTTGATGTGATGATAAAGTGCAAATTTGACTTTTTTCTGTCTTGTTTATCTTGTTGGACACATGGGGCATTATACACTATCTCTAACAGTATAGGGTTTTATATGGATGGATAGAATAGTAAAATGCAAAATCTATGAAAACTAAGTTTGTAATTAGCAAAGTGAAAACAATGATAAAGAAAAATGAATAGAAATCAACAACTACTACCAGACAAATAAAATTGGATAATAAAATTGAAGAATAAACACAACTTGCAAAACTGAAAGAAACAACAAAAAGATCATGGTGGAGCAGCTTAGGGTAGGATAGAGAAAAAACTCTATTGGAAAATAAGAAAGGCTGTAGAAAGTTTGAATGCAAGCTGGAGAGCAAAACCTTCCAAAATGCATCGGTAACATGGGTAACAAAAACTTTAGATATATGTTGAAAGTCCAAGCAAAGGCTACAATCTATTTGTAGAAAGCTAGGCCTAGAATTGTTGAGCAAATGGTGCAATGTAGTATAAGCATGCTAGAGGGCTGATTTTATGATAGGCTAGGGTTAGGAAGGGGTAACCCAAGTTTAATGCTAGTTAAGTCTTTTTGCCCACCATGGCTTACTACTTTCCTGACATAAAATAAAATAAAATAAAACTTCTTAAAATTAACATTTTACAATTTATATTCAAAAATTAACTACATAAGACCTTTTAAGAAAACTTTACCCTTTAACAAATACAAATGAATACTATACAATTTATATACAAGAATTACATTAAATTTGCATAACACCATATACAACATAACATTTAAGAAAAAAAAATTTACATTTTAATAAAACATGTGTAAATAAGGTATTATTTTAACAAACAAAGTTTAACACACATTATTTTTGAATAAAAGAAACAAAAGAAAATGTAAACAAACAAGAGAGAACATGGGTCCTAACACTAAATATCATACACTAAAGTTTGGGAGTGGTGCACACGTGAAATTCCATTTCCTTAACAGAAAGAAAATAAAAATTGTCTTTTAATTACAACCCATGATTTGATTCGATAATGCATTTAGCTCCTCACTCAGATCATTTCACCAAACCAAATAGCATCGTTAACATTTTGATCACTCTATTTGACAAAGATTTGTCTATACAGTTTGCACCTTGTCTTGGTAGATCTCTCATTAAGAATGTTGGCCTTTATTGATTTCGGTAATCTTCTTCGGTTACTTTCTTTAATTCAAATGCACTTTTTTGGATTTTGGTATTATTCACATTCCCAGTGATTTTATTCAAATCATGCGTGGAAGCAATGGTGGCTCTAAAATTTTTATGGGGTGGGGACCTAGGGGTTCCTTATCCCTCATTTTCACTCCACCTTCACATTGTAAATTATTTCATTACAACAATTCCTGACCTTTTCTCAGAAAAAAAAATGGTGGCACTAAAACTTTTTAATCTTCTATAGAAGACTTTCAATCTAAGAAAATATTTGATGTATTGGACAATTTTGGTAATAGTAATTGCTTGATTGCTTTGACCTTTAAAGTTTCCATGGAAATGTAATCTTTTGGAAACGCCATAGCATAAGTACACAACCTCATGAGTCAACTTACATTCTTTGGATTAATAATCAATTGGCTTTTATCAAGTATTTTGTAACCTTGCCTAAAATGCTCAACATATTCCATTAACGTTCTTGCTTGATACCAAGACATCATCAAAAAGTACAATAACCTTGTGGATATAATTTTTCAATACCACATTTATAAGTCTTCTAAAAGTACTAGGTGCATTCGTGAGAACAAATGGCATCAGAAGCCCCTTATACAAATCATCAAGAGTTTTAAACATAGGCTTTTATTCATTGTCCTACTCTTCAAATCAATTTTATAAATACCTCTACAATACTAAAGACATCAAATATATTCATTATTGGAATTGGAAATCTACACATGACTATAATTTGATTTATAGCCCTTGAATCAATGCACATTTTTTTTTTGAGAAAGTAGTCGGGATTATATTACTGAAAAATACAAATTATGGTACAAGAGATTACAAATGGTGGGTCATCAGGAATGGCCACCCCATGGTAGGGAAGGATCCCCACAATAATCAAAACGGCCCCAAG
>MNCI01014110.1:473790-533612 GCA_015680685.1 Gnetum montanum
TGTTGGAGGTCGGGTGTATCTGGCACATTTGAAGGTCATCCATGTTCTTGTTTGGTACAAGCACCATTGGTACAACACATAAAGAAATGTTCTTCCTAATCAGACCATTGTTCATGAGTTCCTTCATGTGCTTCCATAATTCCTCCTCATGTTTTGGGACTGAGCATAAGATCGATTCAATGTTGAATTTCTTTAAATGGAAGAAGTCCTTTTATCTTAGACTTGAAAACTTGCAGGAATTCTCTATCAAGTGCATCAATGGATGGATTAAGTTGAGATTTCACCTTCTCTTGAGTTGCAATGGTGCTCACAAGAACAAAACTTATGACTTGCCTCTTCCACTTTCTTTGCATTTCATTTTCAATCAAGAGTACAAGGAATGTATTCTTTTGAATGTCCTTTGCAATCTCTTAGGTGACAAGGGAAGAAATGTATCTTTTTATTTTTTGTGATGCTTCAAGTGCTTGTCTTCCATCAAAATATGTTGGGTATCAAAGTTCAAAGGCATTTCATGATAATTTCAGCACAAGCAACAAATGCTACATTATAATCAACCCTATCATTATATGACTGATTTTGAAATTAGTCTTTTCTTGTTCTTTGATTCCCTTAGAATGATTTTTAAAAAGCCACTGGATTTTATATGGATTGAGATGCACAAAAGTTTTCAGGCCAAGTTTTGATACAGTAGAAGATGAAAGAACAATTTCTTAAGCGTCTTAGTAATGAGAACATGCAACTTATGTTGTCTAAAAGCAGTTCTAGTTTCAGACAAAACTTTCCTCAGGATTCTCAATGTCAAATTTCTTAGATTTAAACACTTGATAAGACCTGATATACATGTTACTAGGCACATTGTTTTCTGGCACTTCTCCTATATTAGGTGCACTATTATCATTATAAGTATTCACCTTGATCATAAAATTGCAATTCCTTTTCCATAATTTGTCTTTTTACCATATAAAAATTCCATTTCTTATGTTCATATTTAACACAACCAAAGTGTTGGATAGATGACATCTTTTTTTCTTGAAAATTTGCATTACCTCTACATTTTCCTCTTGGTGCATAGCCTCTTCCTCTAGAAAGTCTTTACTCTCTAGAATTAGAGGAATATTATTGCTCAACCTTATAGTCTTGCTTACTTGCTTTAGGTTCTTGTCCCTTTTGAGAGTTGTTAAAGTATGTGGGGCTTATTCCGATTGAATTTGAATAAGATTTGTTTATATTCTTGTTAAATCTTTAATTTGTAGTCCTTGAACCTTTAAGTTTACTCTCAACATTTAAAGCAAGCTTATAAGCTTCATTTAGTTTTCAAGGCTTTATAAAAGCAAGCTTTTGTTGTAAGATCCATATTGGACCTTAAATGAAGTTTGTTGTTTCTTCAAAGGAAGTCCAAGATACCTTAGCTTTAATCAAGGTTTTCACAAAATCAACTAAATAATTATGAATAATTCATATTGCTTTGTGAAAGTAAAATGAAGGTGAAATTGTTTTTAATTATATTTAGACCCTATAGATCTATTGGACTAGTGTAGTTTCAATAATTTTTACATCATGCTTACATATCTTAGCATGCTACCTATTGGGATTGAACTTTTGACTTGAAAATGCAAGCCATACACCTTAACCAATGAATCAAAAAGTAGCCAAGACTTCCTTATATTCATCCACGAAAAGAGAGTAATGAAAAAAAAAATGAAAATTGGAATCCAAAACCAAAAAATTGCTCAATGTAAGCAATTCAAATACTTGGCATCTCTAGTTCAAGTGGATGGTGAGATTAACTATGATTTCTTCTCTCCATTGTAGCACTTGGATTAGTTTAAGTTTAATTTCCAGCATTTTACTTTATAAATACGGTTTACTTTCTTGTACTTAAGCATTTAAATTCTAATTCATAAGTAACATGAGGATGACTACTTCGAGCATAATATACTAACACTTGGTAATCCTAATAGTGAATACTTGGTATGCCTAGTAGCGAACACATGGTCACCTAGCAGTGTTAGTATACATTTAGGATGTGTATAGAAAGTGGGAATAGATGCTCCATGTTTAGGGTAGTTTAGTCATTAATAAGTAAAGTTAAATATTTCAACCCTTCCTTTAGTTAATCATTTTATAGATAAAAGAAAATAATAAAAATTATTAAAATAAGTATCTTACACCTCAATCACAGTTAGCCATATAAACAAAGTTAACACAAGTGATGATTAAGAAGACAATGACTAGTAACCAGATGTTTTGCTATCTAAGGATATAGGTTACTTAGGTAAAAGAAGTCCACGGAATTCAACTAGATTATGTGCACACGCTAGTGATTCGTATTGTTGGGCATAGGAAATACTCGCTACTCATCATTGGCGCTATTGTTTGTTTTAGTTATGTGCACCAAGTGTTTTTAGATAGTAAAGTCATACAAAGTCATTGTAAGAATATAACATATCATCTTTAAGAAAAATAATAATATTTTATTAAGGCACACTATGCAAGAGCAAACTAAAGATGTCTTCTTCTCGTAGGGCTGATTCACCACCTGTTGATGATTCTAACCAACAACATGATAGACCTCGAAGGAATGCTGATGAGATACCTCAACAATTGAAGGTTGTCTATGCACAGCCGGTTCCCTATTATTGGGACTTCACTTTCATCCTCTATTAGGATGAATAGTTACGTTGGAGTGATTTGGAGGGCAACCTTGTGTTGCCTCGTGATCATTCTATTCCTTCAATGTTCATGGTAGTTCTCATGAAGTTAGGGCTTGAACTAGTAGCCCCAAATTACCAAATGAAGGAGCACCTCTCTAGAGACCATTAACCAATGGATGCCTAACTTAGAAAAGATAAACTTATAGAGGCACGCCATGAAGCCTCTAAGGGTAAAAAGCTCCTGATCTCACTGATTTCACAATCAAAGAAGGAGAACATAGAATTTCCATCAAGGTGATCCCAGTGCCTAGGTCCTCCTTCCTTTGGTGAGGATAACATCACTCATCAATGATTATGTTCAACCTTAGTAAGCAACCAAGGTAAAGGGAGGACAGTTTCCAGAACCAGGGGAACCTTAAGGGCAAGGTCACCTAGCTGTTCACCAAAAGAACAGCCAAGGGACCAAAGAAGGAGGGTAAGTCGGCACAACTCTCCTAACCTTGTACCTTCGTCATCTTCCTCATCGTCAAACTCTGACAAGGGAAAATGTGACTGAGACCGAAGGCGAAATGATCGAGGTTGATATGGAGATAACAAAAAGCCCCATCACAGACATGAGAGGAGAAAGCATAGATAGCAACAGGAAGAGGAGGAACATCATCAGGAAAGGATCAATAATTGTGAATGTTTTAAAATTGTTGAATTCTTGGATTTTGGTTGGAATTTGGTTGATGAACCCTTCCCCTTTGAATGCATAAATCTTGGATCTAAATCTTGAATTATACTTTTTTTTCCTTATACCTTCTCAAGTCTGATTTTGATATCTTTCTATAAGTTGATGGAGTGGGGGAAAACCTAGGATGTTAATTTATGGTTGTGATCTATCTATTCTCTACTATTGAACATATGAATTTCCTGATTAAATGATTACTAGTAAAATGGTTACAAGAGTTAAATTCCGATCTTGTTTTTGTGTGTGGCTGGAAATTATAAAATATTATTATGTGATTGAACAAATAGGAGATTATTAATTCATCTGTTTTTGTGGTCATTTCTTTGGTTTTCAAATGTGCAAATGATCCCAATTAAATATTGCTTTTTAGGTTGCATAATAAAAAGTTTGATTTTTTTTTAATTTAATGAATTTTGCATAGATATTTTACTATGCGTATTTCTTTTTAAAATTATCTCTTAATTCTTAAATTAATATTGATTGACCTGTTTTTGAGCTAGATCTAGGCATTGTTGATTTCATTTTAATTTTATAAGATAACGTTAGTGTGATGGTTGTAGAAAGAAAGCCACCTGGGCATTTTCTTCTTTCAACTTTCTTCTTTTTAGGGGGCTTCAGGTGCTAGCCCTTGCTCCTTATGAATGGGTGTTACAAATAACATTCTTAAGTTTGAAGGAGGGTATAATGTTGATCCACAACCTCATTTGCAAGCATTTCATAATGCATGTGTCTTGCAGAACATTGAGAATAAATGGCAAAAACTCAAATTGTTCCCTAGGACACTTATCAAAGAAGTTGAAAGTTGGTATCGGTCTTTGGACCTGGAATCTATTCGTAGATGGAGTATGATGTTGGAACTATTCAACGATAAATATCAAACATATTCCAGGGTGTCTAACTTGAGGAAACAAATTCAAGGGTGGAAACAAAACAATCATGAATCCCTAGATGTAGCCTTGGGGCAGTATTACTCTCTTTTACACTGATACCCAGGCCATGGTTTCTCTCAAAGGAAACAACTTCGTCACATGATAGATGGGCTTAGAAACAAAACCAGAGAGACTCTTGGGTTTATGCCCAAGGGATATTGTTAGAAATAAGGGCCCATTGGATCCAAAGGCTTATTGATCAAGTGGCCAAGGAATAAGGAGAATTTAAAAAGTGAGAGAGTGCAAAGTACAATAGAGACCCCTCCATTCACAAAAGGGAGGTACATCTCTATGATCTTGAGGAGGAAGCACCATTGGAAGAAGTGGTACAAAGGAAAACCTTGCTGATCCAAAAATTTCTCATAAAGATATCAACTAAGGTGGACAAAATGTGGGACTCCTTGGATGCGAAGTTCCAAATTGCTCTAAAAATTATGGAGAAGAAAATGGAGAAGGGGAACTAAGATAGGGATAAAACGAGAAGAAAGGATGTAGGGAAGTACCACTATCAACAAAAAGGTAAGGCTACGATAGTTGATGAGGTTGCAGATTTTGAAATAGAAGAAGAAGGATGTGATATCTGCCAATATGAACATCTCAAGGGATGTTGTCTTGTACTGTTACACCTAAAAGAATTTGGGGTCTATGTTTTGAACCCAAAACTTGCAAAAAGGCAACCACCTAGGAGATTGCCTTATTCACAAGGCAATATTCGACAACAGTTCCACCAACAATAGTATTATTTGAGTGGAGTGCTATTTCAACCTCAATATCATTATAATCAATGGCAAAACTCACAATTGTGGGGGATGCCACTGCCAAGATAGCAATATCCTTACCGCCAATCGGACTTGTGAGGATATTATGTCCAACAATTTGTATCTCCTAGTGGCTCTACAAGTTGCACTTTTTTGCCCATCACTATTGCCCCCTAAATATCATAGAGCGACCACTCTACAAGCTGAATCTCCTTCCAGTTGTACTCATTATCCACCACAACACCATGCACCTCACAACTCCACTTCTTTGCCACCTACACCACCTATGCAAAGTGAGATACCATTGCAACCTCAGCAACACAATGCCTTGCAGGTTGTGAACTTATAGTCGGATGATAGTTTGAGTGGTTCTGAGCATAATCCTCGAAAAGGGCTTTTTTTAGACTCAATAGTCCACCTAAACCCCCATTGGCATTTGTTGCTGTTGATCCTTCTCAAGCTACTTCGGGGTCATCATCGAGTTGCCTTCAAACCAAAGGTCCCAAAATGTACATACTATCATGTTAACTCATGTAGTCACAAATTGGATAAAGGTAGGACACCTTCCCAAGAAAAGATTTGATCTTGGAAGTCCTCTTATTTATTTGCAAATGATAGGAAATGATCTGTGCAAAGCTCTACTAGACTCAGGTTTCAAGGTGAACTTAATTTTTCAAGAAATGTGTAAATTTGGAACCTGCCTCCACTAAAGAAATGTAACATCAAATAGAACTTGTTGATCAATCCATCACCATTCCCTTGACACTAGTGGAGGATATTATGACCACCATTTGCAGATGGTCCTATCTAGCAGATTTTTTGGTCATTCATGTGGACAATTGTAAGGGAAACTTCCCAATTATCATGGAAAGGGCTTGGCTAAGCACAATTGATGCCAAGCTAGGGATTAGAGACATCTCCTTGGAAATATTCAAGGAAAATGAATTTGGAAAGGTCGAGAAGAAGAGGATTCCATGGAATAGGGTACCATTGTGTGCAAAAAATAGGGGCTATAAAAAGTACATCCATCACAACATGCAAGAAGTGTGCTGAAACAACAAATGTCCAAAAGTGCATGTACGCAACAACCATAGTGGCTACCAACAGATGATAGCTCTAGTTCAATAATGTACATGGAACCAACTGAAATCCTCACAAGTGCTTATATTGATAAGATGGACAAAATGGAGCAAATTCAGAACCAACTCTTCAAAACAGAATACAAGGAAGAAGTAGAAATGGATTGGGGAGAGTTGAAAATCCTTGATAACTCTAGACAAGAGCCCTTGGAATTTAAATCTTTATTGACAACCTTGGAATATGTATTTCTTGATAATGATAAACATGTAATCATCAATGCAAATCTCACTAAAGAACAAAAAGGGAAGTTGCTAAAAGTAGTAAACAAATGGCCAACAACCTTTGCTTGGACATATGATGAATTGATAAGAATAGATCCACACATATGCCAACATCGGATCTACATAGACTCTACTATTAAACCTAAGAGGCAATTGCAAAGGAGGTTGAATCTAAAATTAAAGCAAGTTGTAAAAAATGAAGTTGAAAAGCTTCTCAAAATAGGATTCATCTATTTGGTGGTAGATAGTGAGTGGGTAAGCCCACTTGTTATTGTTCTAAAGAAAGGGGAACAATGGAGAGTCTGTATAGACTTCAGGTTGTTGAACATGGCTATGTTCAAATATCATTTTCTGTTGCCATTCATGGACCAAGTATTGGATACAATTGTAGGGCATAATTATTACAATTTTCTAGATGGTTATAGTGGGTATAATCAAATACAAATTGCTCTAGAAGACCAGGCCAAAACAACTTTCCCAAGTCTTTGGGGGACTTTCGTATACAAGAAGATGTCCTTTGGCTTCTGTAATGGCCATGCAACTTTCCAACGTTTAGTTCTAAGTATCTTTCAACAACAAATTGATAGTAGTGTGGAAGTCTTCATGGATGAATTCTCCACCCATGGCACTGATTTTGAACAAGCATTGGACCATCTTGAGTAGGTACTAAAATGATGTGTGGAAACAAACTTGTGGTTCAACTGGTAGAAAAGCCACATGATGGTCTAAGATGGCATTGTTTTGGGGCATAGAATTTTAGGAAAAGGAATCGAGGTGGACCCTAAAAAGATAAGGGTTATCCAAGCGATGACCTTAAACTGTCAAAGATGTGAGATCATTTCTTAGCTATACTAGTTACTACAGGCGTTTCATTGAAAATTTCTTTAAAATTGCCAAACTACTGGTCAAGTGTACCAAAAAGGATGCAGCTTTTGAATGGACTAGGGAATGCAAATATGTATTTCAACACCTAAAAGAGAAGTTTGTAGAAACATCCATTCTACGAGCTCTTGATTGGTCCAAACTTTTCCACATCATGATAGATGGATCCAACTACGAATTGGGAGTGGTAGTAACATAAATGGATGATAAAAAATGTCCATATTATATCCATTGTACAAGTAGGAGCATTGTGGGTGCACAACTCAATTGCACCACCACAAAAAAGGAACTTATGGTGGTGGTGTATGCGTTAGAAAAATTCAAGCACTATGTGCTTGGATACCCAATTTTTGTGCATATTAATCACAATGCACTCTACTTCATAATGAACAAGCCAACTTAGTGATCTTATAGGAGTTTGATCTTACAATGGTGGACAGAAAATGGACTGAGAATGTAGTTGCAAATCATTTATCTTGATTAAGATGGGATAACAATGATAATGAAGAGCCCTTATCCAATCAATTTCCAAATGACCTTCTCTTTGCTAAGGCAATGGAAGTTCATGCACCAAGGGTCCCAAATTGGTATGATGAATTATTTTCATATCTACTCACACAAGAGGCTCCTACTAAATGGGATCATAGGAGAAAATAGTAGTTTTTTCACCAGGTCAAATAGTACATGGAGATTGAGGAAAAGCTCTACAAAGTTTGTGCTAATGGCCTGGTATGATGGTGTGTACTTGATGTAGACCAATTGAGAGTCCTCCAAGATGCTCACAAGGGTCCTTGTGGGGCCCACTATGCAAGAAAAAAACAACTACAAAGATCCTAATGGCAGGATATTTTTGGCTAATAATCTTTAGGGATGCTTACCATTTTTTCTATTTTTGGAAGCGGTGTCAACCTGATGGAGGAATGACAACCAGAATGGAAGGGTGTCAACAGTGGATTCAACCACTGGAGCCTTTCGACCTTTAGAGAATTGACTTCATGGAACCCATCACTCCCATGTCGAATGGGAAGTCATTCATTATTGTTATTGTTGACTACTGTACCATGTGGGTTGAAGTTATAGCCATTTCTGATTGTACCTCTATCACTGCAACTCAATTCTTTCAACAACAGGTGGTAAATAGGTTTTGGTGTGGCTAGAACACTAATTTCTGACAATGGAATACATTTTACAGTTGCTACCTTTCACAAATTAATGCAATGCTTGGGGTGCAACATAAACTCACAATACCTTATCACCCTTAAGCCAATGGTCAAGCAGAGGTAACCAATAGGGAGATCACAGGAATTCTAATGCAAACCATCAATAGATATAGGAAAGATTGGAGCACTAAACTCAACGATGCCCTTTAGGCATATAGCTCAACATGGAAATTTTCTATAGGCTACTCTCCCTATGAGTTAGTGTACGGAAAGTTATCCAACATTTTAATCAAACTGAACTCCATACACTTACAATTGCCTATGAACTTGACTTAGACATTAAGCTAGCACAAAAGGAATGATTAATGACATTTAACATGCTAGAAGGAAACCGAAGTGTGGCTCTAATGATGAATGAAGTGCACAAGACATACAATAAACAAGGTCACAATGCACGGATAAGAAAAGTTACCTTCAAACCAGGAGACAAGGTTCTTTATTGGAGTCCCGTGCATGTGTTGCAACGAACTAAGTCCTGGACATTATGGGAAGGACCTTACATCATACACTCAACTTTTCCTTCTAGGGCTATGACAATTTATCACCTAACAAGCCCTCAAAATCACGTGCTAGTCAACATCCAACAACTTAAACCATTCATGAACTTACAAGTAACCAGCCAAAATACTAAAGCTTCGAATGCAGAACAAGCTTGTTTCATTTTCCAGATCTCCTCCTTCTAACTTAGTCGTGGGGGAGATATCCATCTATCATAACATTTTGATGAGGATGAAAAGGGGTTTCTATTCTTTTCGTTTTGTAACATTCTTTATATGTTTTCCATTCTTTTATATATTGTACTGATTATATATATATATATATATCTATGCTTGTTATTTTCATTTAGTCTTACTTGAAATCTCTGATTTTGTTTCATGGCTAGTGCAAATTTTGGAAATTGTTGAATGCAGCTATCAAAGTTATGATTGATTATAAAGACTAACATTGTCCTTGGATTTCTCTACTAATAGTCTATTAGTTTTTTGGTGGTATCAAGCAGTGAGTTCACGACATCTACCCATTCCATTTGTTTCATGTGTAGTTTGCATCATGGAAACATTAAAGTTCTTTCATATAAAAAATTAAAAGTAACATGTGATTTTGCTACCCAACGAACTGGAAAAGGACTAAGTAGGATGGAAAAGGGTGTGACCTTGAGGGGATTTTGTTGTATTCTTTTCTCAACTTTCTTCTTCAGTTTTAAGGTGCATCATTGGTATATCATTACTCCTATTGTCAACTATAAAAGGAAGCATGTCTTTGTACAGTGTGGTTCCCAATAATTAAAAAAAAACACGAGAATTCAAAGTACATCCCTTTGATAGTCTCATGGGCTACAAGCACTAGTTATGGGGCTGAAAAGACATGTTACCCATGCATGAAGTCACCCCTCTAACTAAGGCCCTACCTATTTCCTTTTTCTCTTTTCTTCTTTTTCTTGAAGTGATGGTTATCTCTTGTGGTTGTCATTAGCTCCTGATGTTAGGAGAGAAGGAATACATCAATGAGAGGTCATTGTAATTGGAATGGACTTGGGCTAGACTCGAAACAGACTGGTATTGAATCATCTTAATCATAGATTTCACTAAGGATCCCATGTGACCATGATGCGGATTATTCATTTACCGTTCTCTTTCTACCATTCACACACTCCATTTTCTCTCACCTCACTACTTCATGGCATGGTAAATTGATAGTTTTGTTTTATAGTTTGCATAATCCTAAGACAATCCCTCACATAGGTATGATGTTTAACTTAAAACAACCATTCATCTTCACCAGTTGCCTATGGACTCATTGTGATGAGGTTATTGAAGGACATATTAGGCATAAGCCTGCTTTGGGGAGAACCCACTTGCATATCTTTTGGATTCCTTCAAGTTCAACCCCCTAGCCATAAACCTCATTGCAATCTTTATCATCTCAATGGTTTGCAACATCTAGCTTTTTCTCTACTTTGGCACAAGAAACATCCTCCAATTACTCATCCCACATGATTAAATTACTCCAATTTTGTGAACCATACCCTCAATTGTATTGTTGCTACAATTTCCTAGCTTTTTAACTCCTATTTGACTTTTGTTTTGACCCCAAATTTGTTCAAAATTCCTTGATATCTTAAAGAGAAAAATAGTTGCGAATAGTTGCATCAATGCATCCCTATCGACATAGTCAAACTAGTTGACGTAGCCCTATTGATGTGGCATAAAAATCCCGTAAATATGCATGACACTTAGCTTATTTTTCACATTTTCTCACAAACGCACAAGGAGTTTTTACAATTTTTCAGAGCTTAGAACCTTTTAAGAGCCATAACTTCTCAACCGTTTACTTGTTTTCACTCGTTCTTTGATCCTCGAGCTACTAGAGGTACACTTTATGTTGTGGGGGCACCAAAACACTAGGTTTTCATGGAAAAGTTTTTGAAAATTTTTGTAACTCCCCATGGATAAGATATTAAAATAATATTAAATTAATGATCATAAGTGTTAATATCAACAATCAACCTCCGTTGAAGCATGAATAAAATAATATGATATGCCTGTGATCACTAAATAAGGACTTAATGATAAAATCCCAATTTTTACCAATAAACATAACTTGATCGAACCAAGAAAAGTATCCAAATAAAACAAAGATTATGCCGAAGAAACTAATCCTGGATTATGTTAGTGATCGTAGATGGCACCTAAGCGAGGATCGTAGGCAGGTAGGCCATCATAGCCCAGGGAAAAATGACCATGAGGTGGAAGGTGCCAACAATAGCAATTGCATCAACAACCCCAAGATCAAGTAGTCGAGGCCACCCATGCTACCAAGGCCCTACGTGAGGAGCCCGTGGTGGAATCTATTTGTCAGGTTCTCAAAACAAAAAATAGGGCAATCCAGGCAAGACGAGGTTCCAAGACCACGACCCAATCTAGAGGTCATGCTCATAGAGGCTAGCGTAGAGAAGGTCTGTACCAAGAAAATTTAGAGCTCCATCCTTTAGGAATTGAATTTTGGATGTTTCCTAGAGCTTGCAATGGAAGAGGTCAGAACACAACTCTGAGGGTCTTCACTATGGCCCATTCTCCCCAGCAATGGGGAATGGTACATGGGAGAAACTTACCTCTTTAGGAACAACTAACAAGGGGATGCCATTGTTAAAATCAAAGACATCATCATCTTCTTCTTGGTTTAAGCAATTGTAGAGGCGTTTGGATTACCCAACACTGGGGCAAAGTTGATAGAGATATTCACTCAAGCAAACCTAGAAGCCAAGAAGAGTGGGTTTAGCAGTGCTATGGTGTGGACGGTAAGGAGTACAATGTCATTACTAAGGCAGAGCAAGCCTATTTCAAGATTGTGACATATAACCTCAATCCAATGGTGAAGGCAAGCAAGGAAACTACCTTCTCTGCTAGGGCATGTGCAGCTCTAAGTGAAAAATTTCCAGTCAACCTACCATAGCTCATATTCCTTGAAATAGATCAACATTTCAAGGAGAGGGTAGGAAGACACTCTTCATTCCATACCTCATTAGAAAACTCTATACAAGGGAAGGGATAGCCCACTATTTCAATGATGTGGTTCGTAGAGTTCTGTCGCATCATGATAAGAAATGGTGAAAGATAAAATGCTTGCCAAGCTTTAAGAGGAGGAGCACCCACCACCACCACCACCTATAGCATCGGAGACAACTTCAAAAGCATTGGCAGCTGCAAAGTGTTTAAGAAAGCTTAGAGAGCAGCAGCTATTGCAACAACAAGAAGCCTCCAAAGTGGTGGGAAATCTTCGGTATATAGATCGGCTGTGAGCCATCTAAACGAGGTCACAAGGACCATCAGTTGGCTAAATGATGTAATGACCTCCCCTGTTCTCTTCATAGAGAAACCAAGCAGCTGTTCGCTTTAATCCTGTTGCCAAAGAAGTCATTATGTCTAGACTAGGACAAGCATTCCTTGAAATTTTTGAGAATGCAATAGCCTTCTTTGTAATGCTAGAAGAAGGTGAGGAAGTGACGGTCTTGGTTATGCCACACAAGGGACAAGAGACAACAACAGAGGTGGTAGCATATCGTATTGGAGAAGCTCTAAGTGCTCTTGTTGCATCTATCCTTAATGTGGCTACCATGGTAGATGTACAAGCATTAGTAGGAGCAAGGAGTAGAAGGATGAGTGTAGCCTAGCATAAAGAAGTATTGGAGCAACTGGTGGGAGTTGGGCAACCAATTCTGGAGATCTTTGATCTCTCAGAAGACATTTTAGCTACCTAGTTGTAGCGGCTAGAGATAAGGGGCAAGCTCTTGATCATGAACATGCAACTTGAGGAGGCCATTGTTAGTGATCGATGGGTGGCCATTGAGGATGCAGAACTTCAAGCCCGTGTGTCAGATCCTACCATTCTTAGGTCAGAACTTACCAAAGATGAAGGTTTTCAATAGCTTCAACAAAAATATCAAGAGGTTGAGAATGCTAAGGAAATGACGATCTTTGTTGCATCACTATTGGAAGCAATGGCAAATTCCACTAACCATGATCTCCATCAGGTTTGCAAAGAAAGTCTGGTCATAACCTAAGAAAATCATCACCTATGGAATGCTGAACAACATAAGGACCAAATGGTGGAATACATTTGTCAACTGCAGGAATAGCTTGCCAAGGTGGACCTAGACTTAATGAGGTTGGCTGCAAAAAATAGGAATCTCTCGATGAGGGAGGTTCATGCCCTTTGCCAAAATACTACAATTGAGGTCACCGCTTGGAAGAAAGAGGCCTTGAAATATGAATGAGTTAAGAACCACTATAGGGACTAGGTTAGGATGCTCAAAGAAGTAAATGAAAAAGAGATCAAGTTGCCTAAGGCAAATGTGAACGAAGCCCTCTAGTAGCTCCAACAAAGAAGCGATGTGTAGTAGCCTATCTTTGATGGTCTCAATGCATACAACGAAGTAGAGATCCACCTGAAGGAGTTGCAGATCGAGGAGATGATTGAATACATGGAACTTGCCAACCTTCGATATGCAAATTTGGGAATGCTAACAATAGGGAGGCCTAGATCAAGGTTAGAGAAGCAGGTGGCCAGTTCTTACCTCCTCTATGAGGCAGAGTTCAAGCTCCACAAAGAGACTAAACAAAAGTTGGAAGTGGCCAATGTGGAGCTTGAGGTTTTCAAAAGAAAATTCATTGTTGAAAGATCTATTGTTGAGAACTTGGCTAGAACAATAAGTGAGTACTAGGAGTTGCAAAACCTTGTCCGTATGTTCGACATTGAACAAAAACAATTCGCATCTTGGTTTGTCAATGTGAAGGAGATGTTCCCTACATTGTCATGCCTATGGCATATTCCAGCATCAACTTATCTAGGTGAATTAGCCTGGACTGTTCATGATCCACAAGGCAAGGAGGAAAAGATGAAGGCACTTTTGGATGCCTTTCAACTTTTAGGAGCATCAGTAGTAGCAATAGGGCAGCCTAGGCCTCTAGCAAAGTAGGGACATGACAAAGGATCCTTTGTGCCATAGGAGCTTCCACCTCTAGGCATGGTGTGAAGACTTCATTCCATCTCCATCTATCCAATAGGTACCTGCTAATTTTTATCAAAAAGTGGCCAATCTCTTTGTATATTGCAATAATTTTGTAACCATGCAAAATGGCACTCAAAAGTTCTTTTGTTTGTTAGAGTTAGTCAATCAATTCCATACTTTCCCAAATTTTGTAAGAAACTTGATCCCATTTTGTTCACTCAAGGATGAGTTTTTAGTCCGTTATAGGGGTATGATGAAGCGTCAATAAGTTAGTTGTGTCAATGTGTGCCCACTGACGCAACCTTGTTGATGCATCCTTGTTGATGCATCCTTGTCAATGCATCTTAGGATGCATTGGTGCATGTGCACCAATGCTAATCCTCTCGAAGCCTATATAAGTGTGCACACTAGCTACATTTATGGCCCTGTTGGTCAATCCGATAGTCAAACTCTTGCAGTTTTCTTTTGTGGAACTTAGCAAAATTTTCCCTTTGTGCCTGCAATGTGGATGTATTGATTATATGGAGTTTTATATGAGTGCAATATCTTCCTGGACTCAATTGCATGAATGGCAATAAAATCGAGATTTTTTCTCTCCATTGCAACACTTGGATTAGTTTAAGTTTAATTTCCAGCATTATATTTTAAATTCAATTTACTGCTTTGGACTTGAACATTTAATATTCTAATTCGTAAGTAACATAAGTACGACCACTTTGAGCATAATATACTAACACTTGGTAATCCCAACAATGAATACTTGGTACACCTAGCAATGAACACTTGGTAACCAAGCAACTTTTAGGATGTGTATAGAAAGTGGGAATGGATGCTCCACATTTAGGGTAGTTTAGTTGTTTATTAGTAAAGTTAAATATTTCAATCCTTCCTTCAAGTAATCATTTTATAGATAAAAGAAAATAATGAAAATTATATAAATAAGTATTTTACACCTCAATCACATTTAGCCATACAAACAAAGTTAACACAAGTGATGATTGAGGAGACAATGACTAGCACCATGTTTTACTATCTAAGGATATAGGCCACTAAGTAAAAGAAGTCCACAGAATTTAACCGAATCATGTGTACATGCAAGTGATTCATATGGTTGGGTGTAGAAAATACCCACTACTCATCACTAGAGAATGCTCTAGTTACAAGAGGTTGCTTCATTAAAAATTGAAGGACACCAACAAAGGGGTAGACCAAAATATACTTGGTTTGCTTGTATAAACAAAAACATCAAGGATTTAGGTATCAATGCTTTTTTGGCTCTTGATAATAGTGATTGACATAAAATAACTCATATAGCTGATCCTATGTAGTTGAGATAAGACTAGGATAATGATGATGATGATCTCTTATTTTTATAAGCTATAAAATTATACTATATTATTTTTTTCTTTTAAAAATGTATTTGGGAATAACTATGAACAATGATGGCCTCATGGTTTTATTGTTGGAGTTTGACTTTATGCCCTATGGAAACTCTACAATTCTTTAGGATCTAATGAGTAGGAAGTAATATTGTAGAATCGTAAGATCATATCTCTCTTCTTAATGATAATTGCTTTTTGTATCTCTTTGTAGTTGTGAGTATCATAAGTCTTATTGATTTAATTGCTTATGAATCCTCTAATGATGAACAAAGTTACATTGATTTGATTCCGTAACTTAGTACTGGTTATAAGTTGTTGTAGATAGTGTACAACAAGTACTATTTTAGGCTTTGGTAATTTGTAATCATTATCTTTGGGCTTATTCCATATTCAGCTATGCTAAGTTCATAAGAAATTCTTGTGTTTTGGTAGTATTGCTCTTCTTCTCGTAGTGCATCTTCTCTTAGATTGCATTTGTCTCTCCATTGTAAGGTTATAATACACTTACGACTATTGTTTGTAACTCATTATACTACACATGCTTGTATGTGGGTTTATCATAGTCCTCACTTAGTACATTATTGATTTTTCAATGTACTTAACTTCATCTACTTACAAAATACTTCTTCATAAGTTTTGCTTTCCTTATTCCATTGTATCCTTCTAGATGGCCTTTTCTTCTTCTTTAAGAAATTGGACTAGGCTACATATGATACAATTGGGATCTTTGGTTTATCTTTAAGAAACTGAATCCTATGTTACAGGGATGACATTTGTCTCTTGCAATACTTATCAATTATTTGGAATTGATAAATTTCTATTATTTTGATTTACACTTTCAGGTTAGGGCATTCTTCCTTCGTACTTTTACAAATCACTTTGGTTTGTATCTTCTAACTCACGAACATTACTTACAGCTGTTGTTCCAATGCCCCTTCCTCTTTTCTCTTGTTCTTGCACGTACTCCTTCTACTGCTTTTTCCTGCCACTTCTTTGACACCCACTTATTTGATAAGAGCTTGAGGATTCTTCTACTTCATAAGGGATTGTGACTGTTTGCTGAATCATTGTAACCTTTCATAACAGTTGATAGATTAAGTTAAGAAACTAATGATTGTAATTTAGCTTAGGAGAATATTCTAACAATTACCAATAAAGTTTTACAAAAATTTTATTTTCTGTCATGACTTGGTTGCAACTTGTGATGATTATTTCAATTCTTTAAACTACTACCCCTCAGCAACTAATGGGTAATTTGTAGCAAACATTAGACCACAACCTTACGGAAACTCATTGTGGATTTTTGGTAGACTAGAATCATGGAATTGTGTCTCACCATAGCTCATGGTGAGCTTGTGGTAGCAATACTAAATTGAATTGACTCGTAGTGTGCCTGTGGTTAGGACAAAACCCAGCTGTAATTTACTGCAATTCATAAAGTGTTTGAGATTAGTAGAAAATCCTTCATTTTGACTTGTAAACAAAACATACACACTCTACCACATCTTAGATCATTGTTCAAAGTTTGGGCGTAGGGTTGACACCAAATCTTCTTATCTTGATGGTTCTTCAAGGACATGATTCTCCTTGATTTTGTCACCGAAAGTAAAATATAAACAAAAATTGAGATATCTTCTTACATCCATGTGGAAGCCACCAGATTCTAAGGATCTACTGAACAGAATATACTATTCAAAAGTCCAATTGTGGCTATAGAATTGAGCTTTTACTGTGCATTGTTTTTACAATATATTAGAGTTTACATTTATGTCTTTTGGACAACTCTACTTATACAAGAATCATTTAGGTTATGAGAAAACTTAACACATGGTTAGTTGATTAAATAAACTCATCATTATACATCTTTTGTAATTATATTGTTCACATTCTGCAATTGCTCTTGGTATCTAGCAAACTCATTATGAATCTTTTGTTTGTAATATATTCGTCTTTCTTTCTTTGGCTACATCCTTATGATGTCTACCTTTGCTTGTTACTCATGATATGTCTTTTGAGAGTTTTCCTAGTTGATTACTCTTACGTGGGCTAGGCCTTCTTGTACTCCTTTGGCGATCTATAACTTGGCCTATTATGGACTATTACCTCAATTGTAGCCTGGCTCTCTTTGTAGTCATTCTCTTTACGCTATTGTAACCTTTCTGATGGTCTTTTCTTCATCTTTAGGAGCCTAGACTAGATTATGAATGGCTCACCTTGGATCTTCTCTTCCTATTTAGAAAATTGGATCCTTCTTCACTTCTTTCGTTTACGAATTGCTTGTTGACCTTTTGGTTCTCGGATTGTCATTACAAATTTTATTGATCATAATGACTACTATGTTTTATTATATTTTTTAATGTTGACTGCTTTCTCTTTTGAACATGTACCTTCAGTTCTTTGTGGTTCTAATTCTGATTGTCTTCTGTAAGATGCTATGTCCATTAACTTCTCTTCTGATTCATCATTGCCTGCATAGATTGTCTTTTTAAACTTTTTATTGTTCCTTATCACATCTCTTTACTTCACACTTCTTCATGGTTGATTGATGGCTGCTTATGTTTCATGGATAAGGTTGTACCAATTTGCATAATAAGTCACGTTTTTTTGCTATGACTTGTTTATAAGTGATTACGAACAATCTTGGATAGTTACAAAACTGATGATTGTACATCATGTTATGATCATATTCTAACACAATACATCCTCATGCACATAATTTTTTATTAAAAAAATGTATAACATTAAATGGAGAATAATTCAATTTTTTTTATTTCTGCAAAGTACATGCAACAGTACTTTGACTATTTGCCCAAATCATTTCTTGCATTGCTCCTTGTTCCCTGGCTCTAAATAATGTTAAAGTTAATAGTAAAATACTTTAGAAAATGTACTCATAATCATCCTTTGTGTTACCCTGAAACAGAGAGCAAAACCAAACAGAGAGATCCATGAAAGGTAATCAAGAGAATTGATTTATTAAACTGAAACATATAGCTATCTGATTTATTGCATTTGGTTATGTATGTATACCGCTAAAGACATAGGTATAACAATGCCTTAGTTGTAGCTAACTCTCAACTTATAGGCTAACATGGCTATGAATTACTGATTATTAAAGAAAAACCATGATTTTATTGTATTGAGAAGATGTGTACAACAGCAAAAACTTGAATGCAGGCTGAGTCCTTTTGGAGGCTTTCATTTGCCTTAGTAAATACAAGGAATTATTGGCCTCTTCCAAGAATTTTGTCAGGGTGGATAGTTTTAGATGGCATCCCGAAGGTAGAGCTGGTTTCTTGCACTATTGGCTGTTTTGATAGGCCTAGATGCCTGAAGGAATAGAGTTCCAAATTTAGAATTTTGTTAACATCAGCCTTGTCCATTTTCTGGCTAATTTGTGTTCTTTGTGCGTCTGCCTTCATTTCCTCAATGATGTTTGTTATATCTGCGGCTGCCATCTTCTTGGATCTTTTTTCCCCATTTTTGTTTACTTTCTTAGAATCTGAGAGATCAAAATTGACCTATTACACAGGCATCTAATTTGAGAAATAAACAGAAAGTGTTTATTACTGGTAAAATGAAAGTTTGTATGATTTGTAACTTTTGTTCAGTCCCACTAAGTCCCTTCATATTTTATTTGATTAGTTGAACAAACATTAAATTAACTTTTCTGTGCATACTAGTTAATCTTTGATACGTCCATGCTTGTTTATTAATGGATCAGTTTCCTGGCTTGCTATATTTGCTCCAACCCTTCTCTAAGCTACTCCATTGTCAGTTAGTTGTAAATTGTAATCCTTTCTCATGTTCTTAGACCATTTCATTTCTGTACATTTTCATATTCAATACAAGTTAATATATAATTATAATAACCCTTGAAATTTCAGGCAGGCTATCAAACTGGAGCTGATCTTGTTATTGGAGCAGACACTGTAGTGGAGTTAGATGTATGGGACTTAATATGTGTTAGGCTTCCTGTAAATTTAACTGTTTCCATTTTATTTTGTTTAACACATGATTGCATCATTTACAGGGAAAAATATTAGAAAAGCCTAATGACAGAGAGGATGCCTTTGCTATGCTTTCAAGCTTGAGTGGTATGTGTTTTTACTAGTTGCCAGCAAACATATTTTTCTTAGTGGAAACCTGCTGATAAAATATCTTTAAACATTTTAGAACTATGTATGCAACAAAACAAAACAAAACCCAAAAGAAAAAAAAAAAGGAACAAAGAAAAAAAAAAACAAAAAACAAAAATAAAGAAAGAAAAACAACAACAAATCAATGGTCACAAAAGACTGAAGATTGCTATCTTTGTCTTCAAAGTCAGTCTCTGTATACATATTCATACATATACATGTGTAGTTTGATTATTTTTCATTGTAGAGTGCTTCAACATAGATTTTGGGTTCAATGTTTTATTACTCTCAGAGATTCAAGTAGATTTAATGTAACATTAACGTTCACACATTTGAATGTATTGAAGAGATTGCAATCTTGATGTTTCTACATCGTACCATTGGAACTGTTTGCTAAGTTTTGCTGCTACAATTTCAGGCCGTCGACATCATGTCTACACTGGTGTTTCACTGGTGCTATCTCCTTCAATTCCTGGTAAAGTTGTTGCTAAGTTTTTTAGAATATTTTTTTTGGGCCTCAATGCACAAGCAATCATATTGCAGGGATCAGAAGGCTAATTCACAACAAGAAAATACCTTGTTATGACCTATAAGACAAAAATAGCGTGAATTAAACCATTAATTACAGCTATCAAAGTAATAGTCATCAATAAGAAGCAAACCATCCATATTGGGCGGAAACCAAAGACTTGGTTTTTCTTAATCAGGGCAATGAAAAAGACACATTGATGGGTCTAGTCATGTATTATACCTAACATTAATATGTCTCACTTCGATAAACATTTATTTTTGGATATGGAGGAATTTTTATTATAAGCTCTGATCATCAATAATGGTTAATGTGCACCATACCTTCGTTGTTCTCATTTTTAATGACCTCATCACCGTATCCAAGATTCTTCCGGCAAAGCATCCCCTGGAAGTGCTTGCATTGCTCATATTTTTTGGTGTGATAAGTTTTAAAGCTAGCATATTGTGTGGAACAGAATTTATTATATGACAGCTCTCTCATAAGCTCAGTTTTAAGATATAGAAGCGTTCAACATAAAAAGGTGTCTTAATCTACTATTTATCACAATATTAATTTTATTTGGCCAATTTTTTTTTTAAAAAACTTTAAATATGGTCAAAGATAATCTGAATTTTTTCTGCTTAATGCTTGCTTCTAGAACCAAAGGATGGGGATCCACCTATAATTCAAACCTTCTGGGAGGAAACTGAGGTAAAATCTTATATCAACTTAGTTCGTGTCATAGTTTATATATTCTAAATTGCATTAAGAGTAGGCTTTACAATGTGTTTTCAGGTTGAGTTCGCAAACATTGAGGATATTGCAATCAATGCTTACATTGATTCTGGGGAACCTATGGACAAAGCTGGGGCGTATGGTATTCAGGTAAAGATATTATTTATAGTTCTATCTTATGTAGAAAGTTTTACATTAAATGTTAGAAATTAGTCAACTTACCAAAGGAAATAGTCAACTTACCAAAGGAAACTTTTTAAGATACAATTATATGCAAGAGCTTATGTTTAGTAATCTCAAAAGAATTTTGGTTGTGCCTTTTTGGCTGATATGACTTTTACCAAGGGGCTTTGCTCTTTAAGTTAGAAGGGTTAAGAACTTCGGACGTGTGCAAAGACATATGTTACATAGTTTAAATTTTATCAACAATTTTTTAAACTTGTTCTGCTCTTTTGAGAAAAAGGTTGGTTGCTTTTTAAAAATAAAATGTTGAATTGTATTTCAAAAAATTTTACGGTGTTTCTAATATCACACCATTTTAAAAATCGAGCATTATTTTCTAATTATTTAGTCTATTAGCATCCATGGGTTATTGTAAATTGAAACTAATGTCATCTTGCATGGGAATTTTTTTCTTTTTAGAATTGAAATCTTTAATTTTACAGTTTTCTGCATTTCCAGGGTATAGGAGGGACATTTGTAAAGTCAATTACTGGCTGTTTCTTCAATGTTGTGGGCTTCCCCATCCATCGGTAAGTATCTTGTTTTCATGGCTATTGGACGTGATTCAGACAATTTCACATATTTATAATTTAACAGAAAAGTGGAAATACATATGAAATGGTTTTTAAAATTTTTTTTTTGGGTCTTTATTTAGGACGGAATTTTATAACATTATAGTAACTTCTTACACTTTTTTATTTCATCACAGATTTGCTGTGGAAATTGATCGGCTAGTGAAGAGTGGAGTAATTTCAGGTTCTTAGTGCCGGTTTTGTGAGCTTGAATAGTTCAATGATAAGCTGAATTGAATTATGCTTATGTTTTACCATTTGTGGAAAGCTTGGTGATGTGAACGTTTTCTTCTACTCCATTAGTCACTTCCTATTTGAAGGCATGATGTTTTTTCTGCATTAATAGCTTTCTGCAGCCAAATATACTATTAACTGTATGTGATGCAAGTTGTAATTTTGAAGAGAGGATTGATTTATTGAGCTATAAGATTTTTACCGTACATTTGAATAATACAGCTCTACTTCTGTTAAAAAACATAGGATTTTTTAGCGTACATTTGAATAGCTTGAATTTTGGTTTTTAAAAATGTTTTAAATTATAATAGATTTGTTATTAATTGCAATTAATAAATAGAGAATAAATAATGTTAGATTTAATGGTTAGCTTGAATACAATGGTTAACAATTAAGTTTACAGTAAATATACAAATTAAAAATTACTTAAAATTAACTTTGAAGGTATCATGTCCAATTCAATATTTCAATTTGGAAAAAGAAAAAGAAAAAAGTAAAATATCAAACATAATTATCTTAATGAATGAAAAGCAAAAATAGCTCAGTTTTAGGTTTATTAATTAAAATTTAATTTAATATTTATTTAGTCTCTAAACTTATAAATTATATGATGTTTGAGTTGAAATTAAAATTTATACTGTATTTGTAATTAGGTAATAAAGGTTTGTAAAAAGAATTAATTTTAACAAGTTTCACATCAAAGTATAGAATTCTTAGTATTATCATATGTGAGATATAGAAACACTTATGCACATAAGTGAGGATGGTTACTTGTAATACCCATTCATAGGGAGCAAGAGCTAACATTCGAAGCCTCCAAGAAAGCTAGTTGAAAGAAGAAAATTTCTAGGTGGTTTTCTTTCTACAACAATCAAACTAATATTAACCTATAAAATTAAAACGAAATCAATAGTGCTTACATTTAGCTCTTAAACATGTCAATCAATATTAATTTTAAGAATCAAGAGATAATTTTATAAAGAAATAGCCATAGTAAAATGTGTGCAAGATTTATCAAATAAAAAAAAAACAAACTTTTTTTTATTCAACCTAAAATGAAATATCTAATTAGGATCATTTACACATTTGTAAACCAAAAAAAGACCACAAAAGTAGATAAATTAATAATATTAGATTTGTTGAATCACATAATAATATTTTATAATTTCCAGCAACACACAAAACAAGATCATCTAAATTTAACTTTTGTAACCATTTTACCATTAATCAAATAATTTTTGAAATAATGGTAAAATGGTTACAAAAGTTAAATTTTGTATCTTAATTCAAAAATTATTTGATTTTGTATCAAAAATTAGGAAATTCATATGTTCAATAACAAAGAATAGATAGATCACAACCATAAATTAACATCTTAGGTTTTCCTCCACTCTATCAACTTATAGAAAGATATCAAAATTAGACTTGAGAAGGTATAGGAAAAAAAGTATTCAAATCCAAGATTTATGCATTCAAAGGGGGAGGGTTCATCAATCAAAATCCAAGAATTCAACAATTTTAAAACATTCACAATTATCCATGGGTACAAGGATACTCTCACTTGTCAGCGGTACCAATCCTCATATTAGGGATCCTTGCTAAAAATGCCCCAATTCATTATGGGTGTTTCTGAATCGTTAGAGGAACAACTCTCATCCAAGTCATTTAGGTGTGAGAGTGCAGAGGATTGGTGGAAAGATCCAAATAAAGTAATAAAGGTTTTAACAATTTAAGCTTACAACAACAATCTTGGTAATTTCATACAAGCATTGTGAAAGTGGTTAAGCAAGCAAGAAGAAAGAAGTTTGAGAAAATTAGCCCTTGCTGGCCATTATCAAACATAACAAAGATGGATTATTTTACCTCCTTGCTTAGATATCTCGCTTATTAGGAGGAATTATTAGAATATTGGATTGCTATGTAGCACTTGTGTTTTTTTCTCTTTGTTATCTCATGTAGCAACCATAGTCTTCTCTCCCTTCCCAACCACACTCTCTGTTGCTATATCCCTTTTTTTTTTTGTTTTGCTTAGCTACTTTTGCCTTGTGTGTTTTTTTTCTCTCATCCTCTCGCTATTTGTAGGTGGAATAAGGATGATTTCTTGTAATTAACTTTTTGGGAACTGTTTGTATTCTTTTCTTTCTTTTTAAAGTTCTCTCTCTCTCTCTCTCTTTCAACAATGAGTCATGAGTTCAATTCTCTTCATGATCACTATAAAAAAATCAATAAAATATGTATATTCATAGGTTGTAGGTTCAATTCCTAAATCAACGATTTTTGATATTTCAGAATTCAAATTTTACTAGATCTCAAGTTCAATTCCTCTTAAAAATTACAAAACAGTTCAACATAATATCTATCTCTTTATCATTCAGAATTGTCATAAGATGCAAGGAAAGAGTTCAAAATAGATTCATGATAAGGGTAGTTCAAGATACATAATCAAATAATTTTTGAATTAAGAGATGAATAAACTAGAGAAACTAGTCAAATTTTCAGCAATGTAGAAGTAGAGCTAGAAGAGTGGATTAAATATGTACTTGAAAAGTATGCTATATGTTATTAAAGTATACCAATCATGAATATGACTTTTACTATATATAGATAAAATAACACTAGTTGCAAATTTAAAAAGAAGATTAGAAGTAATGGTAAGTAAGTACAAATTTTTTTTGTAAACATAGAGGGATAAAGATAAATGTTAATAGAATAAAAGGATTAATTTGTAGAAATAATAAGAAAAATTACAATTTCTAACTAAAGAATACATGAATTAAGGTTGTGTATACATGTAGATATGTGGGACTATAGTGCTTTCAAAATTATAAGTGAGAGCATTTGATGAGTTGTCTAGTGGTATTTTGTAAGTTGATTGTAAGCCCTGGACTTGGAAAATATTTCACACCTTGTGTTTATGATTTTCGCATGCATAGTTGAGGTTTTCATCCTCCAAGTTTGTATCCTAGCTTTCCTTGTCACACATCTAGGTTTTGTGCATGTTTTGGGCTTCTTAAGAGGTCTTTGGATTCATTTGGACATCCTAGGAACCATATGACATGTTCCTTGGTGTTTTGGCTCTTACTTGAACTTGGTGAGCAAATTGTTCTAGGAGGGGATGTGCTGACTACCTTATGTCAACACAACCCTTGCATTAGTGCAGGGGTGTTAATGCATCCCCCTAGTAGGCTTGGTTTGGTTCCTTTGCTCTCGGTGCATTTTTGAGGTGCTTTTGGGTTACCTAAGCTATTTGACAGATCTTAGTTGGAACCTAGGTATTGGCGAACCTCTGTTATTATGTTGCAAAAACTATAAATACCTAGGATGAGCTCTCATACTTAACAATTCATTCATAGCATTTCCATTTGGCTTTTGGCATCTAGTTTTGTGTGAAGAGCTTTTCCTTCCTTGGGTAAGTTGATTTCCTTCCTTATCTTGTGTATGTTTTAAGTTGTTGTTTCATAAGTGTAGCTAGATTATATCAAAGTGCTACCTTGATTATGTAGCTCGAAACCATTTGGTCAACGTGGAGTCCAATGTTTGTGCAGTGAATAAAGCTTATGGTTTTCCCCTATTTCACTATTGATGGCTTAAACATTAAAACACTAAAAATATTTACTTAATTTATGTTTGATTAAGTTGTGATAATTTGTTCCTTATCCATGAAGGTCATGTATGACATTGTGTTGGGCCATCAAGGTTGTGACTAAGAGCCATTTTATTACATTCCATGTGTGGTGTTGCACTTTTCTCCAAGAGGGATTACAACACAAGCATTGTGCTTGTCCCCAAGAGGGATTGTAATGCATGTATGTTTATTATTATTTTATTCTTTATAATTATAAAATCCATGAAAATTATTGATGAGTCGCGGATTGGCCATGTCAACTAGGCCCCGTTGATGCATTGATGTGGCCCTGTTGATGCATCATTTGATGCATTGATGTGGCCCTATGAACAGAAGGTCTGTTCTTGCCTATAAATACATACTAACTCATTGTGTTTAGGCATCATCTTATCATAGTTGTAGTGAAGCTCTTGTAGTTTTTACATTTGAAAGTTAGAATATTTTCCTAAGTGCCTATAGCAGGAGTCATTGAGTGTACGGATCTTTATTCAAGAACTGCTATACCTAAGCATGATAGTGTGTGTGTGATAATAAAAATGAGCTTCTTGATAAACTTTGTAGCATTCTAGATAGCTTAAATGTTTTATTCATGCATTTAATGTTTTTCAGTTATTTATTCAATGCTCCTTAGTCATTAAGCTAATTAAGTAAGTAAGTGAGATAAGCTAAATAGCAATTAAGTGAACACATAAGTACGATCGCTTCGAGCATGTGTATGACATTTGGTAATCCCAGTGGCACTTAACACTTGATAACCTAGCAAGGTTATATGTGTTCAGGATGTGTATGGAAAGGGGGACCAGATACTTATGTTAGGACTAGTTAAACAATTGTTAGCTAATTAGATTAAAGTAGACATTAAATTACTTTATTTTTTATCCTATTTATTTCAAGTACCAAAATCATAAAATATAAAATGATAAAAATCATATGCCTCGATTACACTTAACCATACCTTTGTACATCACAAGTGTAATTGGGAAGACAACAAATGACCATTAGGATAAGGTTCACTTCCTAGAAGACTAGTGTACTGGAAGACATAGAGTCTACAGAATTCGACCGGATCATGCATAAATGCTTCATGATTCATATGGTTGGGTGTAGGGGGTACCTCACTGCTCATCATTAGCACTATTTTCAAGTACTCTTTTTGTTTGAAACGTGTGCTAACTAGGAGTAGTGAGCATCATTAACATTGTTGGATAAATCCTAAGGTTAACATCACTCTCACACATAATACAATTATAGAAGCACATTGATATTTTAATTGTTTTGCAAAATGTCTTCTCTCATGCATGACGATGCTAAACTACTGGTCCCACAAGAATGCAAGGTGGTGTATACTCTTCTAGATGAGTATGTGCCTGACTTCACCTTCATCCTAGATCAGGATGAGCAACTGTGATGGCGTGACATTGAAGGCAACATTGTAATGCCTCTTGATTGATATATGCCTATGATGCTACTTTGAACTCTTAAGAAATTAGGCATCCAAGATGTTCAAGAGGAGTACGTTGTGCATGATTATGACTATCGAGACTACCATCCCATTGAAACACAATGCTAGAGAGATTGATACCAGGAGAAGCAACATGAGTTTGTAAAGGGAAAATGGTTTACCAATCCCTTGTTCTTACTAAACCAAGATGACAATGAGGACCCTTCCTTTGGGGGCTCTCAACATGAAAGTTCTCCACCCCTCATTACTAGTGATGAGGGTGTGGCCCTAAATTTGTGGTCCACTATCAACAATCCAGGTTTAGGTAAAGATGGTATTCAAGGCAGGGGCTCGGACAAGCATCAAGTTGATAAGAAAATTGATGAACATGGCCATGACAATAAAAGGAGAATTGGCAGACACCATGGTGGTGGTAGTCCTCCTCCCTCTTTGCTCTCTTCATTTTCATTTTCTTCTTCTTTTTCTTTTGGTTCTAAAAAATGTTGCAAAAGGAACAATCATGATGGAGGTGAATAGTGGCTTAATAATACTCGCCTGGCCCACAATGAATGAAGGGGTAATAGGGAACATCATTAGCAATAACAAAATAATGATGATAATGATGAGCCTTTACTGGCAACCCAAAGTATGTTAAATATTGTAGAGGCTATCAAAATTCTAACTAGGCATGTGAGAAATAGTCGGATCAAGTTCCTAGACATGAACAATATCCCAAGATTTGAGGGGGATATCACTTTAATCTACAAAACCATCTACAAGCCTTTCATGATGCTTTCACCTTACAAAACATAAAAAATGATTGACAAAAATTGAAGCTATTTCCTCGAACACTTATCAAAGAGGCAAAAAGTTGGTATTGGTCCTTGCAACTAGAATCCATTTGCAGATGGAGTACCATGCTAGAACAATTTAATGATAAATACCAAATGTACTCTAGAGTGTCTAATCTGAGAAGGCAAATCCAAGGTTGGAAACAGGGAACACATGAACCCTTGGATGTTGCCATGGGTAGATATTATTCTCTCTTACATTGATGCCCTAGCCATGGTTATTCTCAGAGGGAACAACTCTACCACATCATAGATGGGCTTAGAGTAAAAACGAGAAGAACTCTTGGGGTTTATGCCCAAGGGAGATTGTTTAAACTAAGAGCTCATCAAATCCAAAGGCTAATTGAGCAAGTAGCAAAAGAAGAAGGTGAGTTGCAAAAGAGGGAAAGTGTAGAAGAATATAATAGGAAGCCTTCCATCGGGAAAAGGAAGGTCTAATTCTATGATGAGAAAGAGTTATCACTTGATGATATGGTAAATAGGAAAACCTTGCCCATCCAAAAATATGTTTCCAACATTTTCAACAAAAATTCCAAATTGCCATGAAGATTGTTGAAGAATCCAAAGAGCAGAATAGTGATTGCAACCACAAGAGGTGGAAAGAAGTTGAATGTGCCTACCAAAGAGGTAGGGGCAAAGCTGTTGCAGTAGAAGAAGTTGTGGAGATAAACTCTAATGATGATGTTGAGTGTGAAATTTGTCAATATGACCATCCTAAGGGATGTTGCCTTGTGGTGTCACACTTACAAGAGTCTAGGGTGTATGCATTGAATCCTTGACTAGCATGGAGGCAAGCACCCAAACGATTGCCTTATCCTCAAGGCAATCCAAGGTAGTTCCACTAGCAACAACAAGCTTACTATCCAAGTGGAGCTCCACTAGAATCGTATGAGCAATACCAGTGGTGGCAGCAACTACAGGTGTGGGTGATGTCATTGCCTAGATAGTAGTACCCTTACAAGTAACCAATTTCATATGGGTACTATGTTCAGCAAACTATTTCTCCATGTGGCTTGGCCAGCCATGCCTCATTCCAACATCACTATTATCCCCTAGAGTATCATTGAACTCATTCACCATCCACTTGAGGGATGCCCTCATATCCATACCATCCTTCACATTTGTCTGCACACATACCTTCACCCTCAACTTAGTTACCTCCTACTCCATCTATGCAAAGAAAAATTTCCTCATAGTCTCAGCAACGAAATGCTATAAGGGCTATAAATTTACAACTAACCTTCTAGCCAAGTGGTTCAAACTATGGATCCAAGAAATGGTTATTTTTCTGGCTCAACAGTCCTCCCAAACCCTCACAACCTAATGTGGCTAGTTTCCATGTATCTTTAGCACCCTCAACCTTTGCCCCAAACACATTCAAGGGTCCTTCAAACCAAAAGCCACCTCAGATCTGCATTGTGATGTTAACTCATGCTATATTTGATTGGATCAAGCCTAGCAACCTTCCCATGAAGAGATATAACCTAGGAAGTCCTCTTATTTACTTACAAATCATTGGACATGAGCCATGCAAGGCTCTTCTTGATTCTAGTTTTGGTGTCAATCTCATCTCCCATGACATGTACAATGCCTAGAACCTACCACCTCTTAAGAAGAGTAATATTTGTTTGGAACTGGAAGACTAGTCAATCACTATCCCTTTGGGATTAGTGGAGGACATTGTGACTACAGTTTGTAGGTGGTCCTATCTTGTCAATTTTATGGTGATCATGGTAGAAAATTGCAAAGGCGATTTCCCCATCATCATGGAATGTGCATGGTTAAGAACTGTTGATGCACAAATGGGCATCAGGGACCTCTCCTAGGAAGTCTCCAAGGAGAATGAATTTGGACGACTCAAAAGGAAGCAATAACAAGTGCAATTGTGTATAGAAAATCTAGTTCATTAAAAGTATAGTCATTAAAGCATGCAATTAGTGTGTGCATGAAACAAATATCCAAAGGTGCCTATATGTAGCAGCCACAAAACAAGATGATACCTAGAGGCTAACAACTGACTGTAATAGTAGCACACTATGCATGGAACCTACTAAGAGCCTGACATGTGCTTATGTCGAGGGCATGGATGAACTTGAGCAAGTTCATCACCAGCTCTCTGATGATGAAGTTGATGATAACTATTGGGAAGATATGGAAATCCCTAATAATTTCAAGCTAGAGCCCCTAGAGTTAAAAACTCTACGAGCCATTATGGAGTATGCATTTTTAAAAAATGACAAGCCGATTACAATTAATGAAAATCTTGGTCCAAAAACAAATACAAGCTATTGAAGGTGGTCAACAAATGACCAATAGCCTTTGCTTGGTCATATCCTGAACTAACCAGAATTGATCCATGGATATGCCAACATCGTATCTACATTGACTTCACCATGAAACCAAAAAGGTAGCTGCAGAGGTGGTTAAATCCCAAGTTGAAGCATATCATTAAGGAGGAAATAGAACAGCTCCTCAAGGTGGGATTTGTCTATTCCATTACGGATAGTGAGTGGATTAGCCTGTTCATAATTGTGCCAAAGAAAGATGGCAAGTGGCGGCTCTATATTGACTTTAGGCTATTGAATATGGAAACATTTAAAGATAATTCCATATTTCCATTTGTGGACCAAGTGTTGGATACTATATCTAGGCATTGCTATTATAGCTTCTTGGATGGTTATAGTGCCTATAACCAAATCCAGAATTTGCCTAAAGATCAGGCCAAAAAAACATTTACAAGTCCCTGGGGAACTTTTGCATATTGTAAGATGTTGTTCAGTCTACGTAATGTCCCTATAACATTTCAACACCTGGTCCTTAGTATTTTTCAACAACTGATTTATAACAAGGTATAGGTCTTTATGGATAACTTCTCTACCTATGGGGCTACATTTGAGCAAGCCTGGGATCACCTTGAGCAAGTACTAAAAAGATGTGTTAAAACAAACCTTAGGCTCAATTGGTAGAAAAGCCATTTAATGGTTCATGAAGGCATAGTACTAGGGCTACTCAAGAAGGGATTGAGATAGACCCAGAAAAGATAAGGGTTATCCAAGGAATCACATGTCAACTAGCGATAATCAAAGATGTTTGATCATGCCTTGGACACATTGGCTACTACTGGTGGTTCATAGAGAATTTCTCTAACATTGAAAAGTTGTTGGTCAAGCTTACAAAGAAAGATGCTCCATTCATTTAGACCAAGGAGTGTGAACATGCATTCTAATTGCTAAAGGAAAAACTCATAGAGATTCCAATTCTACGGGCATAAGACTGGTCCAGACCATTTTATATAATGATAGATGCATCGAATTATGCCTTGGGAGCTGTGCTTACGTAGTTGAATGATAAGAAATGTCCATACTACATTCACTGCATGAGCTATAGCATGAGGGATGCACAGTTGAATTACACCACAACTGAGAAAGTACTAATGGAAGTGGTGTATGCTCTCGAAAAGTTTAGGCACTATGTGCTTGGCTATAAAGTATTTGTGCACATAGATTATAGTGCCATTCACTTCCTAATGAACAAGCCAACAGTGAGCCCTTGTATCATATAGTGGTTCATGATCTTGCAAGAATTTGATCTCACAATGTTAGATCTAAAAAGGATTGAGAATGTGGTCGTTGACCATCTCTCTCAGTTAAGATGGGATAACAAAGAGGAGGAGAACCCACTCTTTGATCAATTTCCAAATGAACTCCTCTTTATATGAGTGATAAATGGCAGGTGCCTGCCAAATAAAAATGGTATGATGACATACTCACTTACCTTCTTACTCAGGAGATGCCACATAATTTTGACTTTAGGAAGAAGCAACAATTTATTTATTAGGCTAAGTACTTTATGGAAATCAATGGACACCTTTACAAGGTATGCATTGATGGCCTGGTTCATTGGTGTGTCCCTGATATAGAAAAGATGCTCACAAAGGCCCTTATGGAGGCCACTATGTAGGGAGATGAACAACCATAAAAATATTGATGGTAGGATAGTATTGGCCTACAATCTTTAGGGATGCCCACTAGTTTGTCTAATCCCATGAATGCTATCAACGAGATGGTGGGATGATTGCTTGAATGGAGGGTCCTCAACATTGGATTTAGCCACTAGAGCCCTTTGACATATGGGGCATAGACTTCATGGATCACATCACACCCATGTCCAATGAAAAGGCATACATTCATCATAGTTGTTGACTACTACACCAAATGGGTAGAAGCAGTAGCTGTCATTGACTATACATCATCCACTATTGCTTGATTTGTACAACACCATATTGTAAATAGGTTTGGTATGTTGCGTGCACTGATTTTTAGCAATGGAACCCATTTTACAAGTGTCACCTTTCAGAAGTTGATGTAATGCTTGGGGGTGGAACATAAATTAACAACACTGTATCACCCCCAAGCCAAAAATTAAGTAGAAGTTAGCAATAGGTATATCATAAAGATCCTAACAAGGATTGTAAGAAAATATAAGAGGGACTAGATTACAAAACTCAACAATGCTCTTTGGGCCTACTGCTTAACGTGGAGACCCCCCATAGGCTACTCTTCCTATGAGCTGGTGTATGAAAAACTTCCAATAGTTCTAATCCAATCTGAGATCCGTACACTTTCAAAAACTTGTGATTTGGACCTTGACCTGAGCCTAGCATAAAGAGAAATATTGATCAACCTAAATGTGCTAGATGAAAACTGATTGGTGGCCCTATCTTTGAACAAAGTGCACAAGACATACAACAAGAAGCGCCATGACCTTAGAATCTAGAAAGTAAAATTTCAACCTATAGATAATGTTCTCTACTGGAACCCCACACATGTACCCTAGAAAACAAAGTTTGAAACATTGTGGAAGGGACCTTATATAATTGGCAAAAATTTTCTCTCTAGGACCATGTTAATTTACAAACATGAGAGCCCACATAGAAAGCAATTAGTCAACATCCAACAAGTGAAACCTTTCCTAGAGCTAAGACAAGCTAGTGCAGCTACTACCTCAATGAATGGGAAACCATGCTCAATTTTTTAGATCTCCACCTTCCAACACAGTCATGGGGGAGATGGCCATATGTGCTAACCATACACATGGCTCCTCAATTTTTCACTTTTTGTTTTACACATTTTTGTTTTACACTTTATTGATTTTTATCCCTTTTTGGTTTTTCATTCTATTGATTTTCTTAATTTTTTTTACAACATTTTAAGTATGTTTTATCTTTCTTGAATATTTTATACTTTCTTATATATTTNTACAACATTTTTAGTATGTTTTATCTTTCTTGAATATTTTATACTTTCTTATATATTTTACTTTATTTTTTTGTGTGACTTTTCATTATTTTTGTTAATAAAGTGCTTTATTACTGTAGGACATAGTGCCAATGTTGCTATTTACTAATGGTTGTTTGTGCTTAATGTTTTGATTATTATTATCCAATTTCTATTTTTAAATTCTAATGTCCGATGACTAAGACATGGTTTATTTTTTATGGAACAGGTAGTGAGTCCATGTCATCCACCCATCCACAAACTCTATGGTTTTCCTTGTTTTGGAGGTTTGAGGTTCCTTCCATTAAATAAACTTTTAATAAATTTGTGACCTTGGTAGTTTCTAGAATTGGGAAGGATTCAAAGGTTTGCATAGGGTGTGACTTCAAGGGAATTGAATACTCTTTGTACTCTTCTACTTACTTAGGGGCTTGAGTGTTTTCATTGGCTTCTCATCATTCCATGTCGATCAATAATAGGAAGTTGAATAAGTCTTTGCATGGTGTGGTTTTCATTTCAAAAAAAGAAAAAAAAAGAAAAAAAGAAAAAAGCACATGATGGGAATTCAAAGCACACTCCTTAGACAAATAAACAAGCTACAAGCACTGGTTATGGGACTAGAAAGACATGTTACCCATGCTTGAAGGTCCCCTNACCCCACATTTGATTAATGATTATGAAAAGTTAAGGACCAACTAGGAAGAATCTATCTAAGATTTCTAACACATCAAACTAAAGACATCGATCATATCATGAAAACTAGTAGTGAGATGAGTTACAAGCAACATAGATGGATGATGGAGATGGTAGGATGGAATCCCGAATTGAGGTCATAAGAAGTCCCTTATGGAGTTTGCGTTTAAAATGACCTGAGAAGATACATCCTTAGTCTGGACCAAAACCAACCACTTTCAGTAACTTCGCATCTTCACTCTAAGACCAATCCACCCCCTCAAGATACAAGAGTGCTCCCACAAAATAACCACCATTCCATAATGAGAAGAAAAGAGAAGCAAGAAGTGTGAGAGGGCCTTAGTTAGAGGGGACCTTCAAGCATGGGTAACATGTCTTTCTAGTCCCATAACCAGTGCTTGTAGCTTGTTTATTTGTCTAAGGAGTGTGCTTTGAATTCCCATCATGTGNTGTATTTTCAAAGGTTTCCCAAAGTCAACAGTGATCAATAGCCACGTCCACTAGGCCTAGTCGATGCAATTGACCTCATCAACTAGGCCCCATCAATGTAACACAAAAAATCTATAAATACCACTGAGCACTTTGCAATTTTTATCATTTGCTTCACAACAACAGCGGAGTTTTTACCATTTTTAGAGCCCAAAATCTTCCAAAGCCCATAACTTTCTAACTGTTTGTTCAAATCACTCCATTCTTCGATCCTGCTGCTATCAGAGGTAAGCTCTTAGTCATGGGGGCCACAAACCTTAATATTTCTAATGAGAAGTTTTTAAATTTGTTATTGATTTGCCCAAAGGATTAATAAATACAATGATATTAAACCATAAATTTTTGAGAGTTTGACCCTTCCAACACTCTCCAGTATGACTATAATCATTTTTTAACGTCAAAATACTAATAAACTAATGATCAAAATTGATCAAATTAGCCATAATCACAATTTAGCCAAGTGTAACCTTTCTAATGAGATAAGTTATTCCAATTGTTTCTAACCCGTGATCATGTTGTGATTATAGATGGCACCAAGACCAAAATGACTGTAGGAGGGAGGACCATCTTAACAAAAGGAGAAATGACTTAGAGTTGGAAGGGACTAGTAAGAACAAGCCTAGGAATAGGCAAAAGAAACCCATGTAATGGGACCTCTTCAAGAGGAGCCTGAAGTGGAATCGGTTTGATAGATTTCTAAGGAAGAGGATACAATAGAATAATCATAGTGAAGGGAGGCACCAAGGCCCATACTGAGACTTGAAGTTGCCTTGACATAGCCTGCCTTGATATAATTAGGCTTCATGATGTTCAATGTTCAGTTCTCTAGGAACTAAACTTTGGGCCATTTTTAAAGCATGCTCTAGCAGAGGTAAAGATAATTGCAAACCTCTCCCATATAGCCAATCATCACTTCTAGAGGGGAGTAATACATGGAAGAGATGTACCTCTTCTAAAACAATAGAAGGGCAACTTTCATTGTGAAAATCGAGGAGATTTAGATGTCCTACTTAGCTGAAGCCATCACGTAGGCTCTTGGGTTGCCTGATTTTGAAACACAATTAGCAGAACTATTTATGCAAGATGATCTAGAGGTGAAAAAGGAGTGGACTCAATGGTGTTATAGGGTTAATCACAAGGTTTTTACCGCACTCATACCAATGGAGCACATATACTTCAAGATAGTGGCCTATCACTTCAATTTAACAATGAGGCCTAGTAAAGTGATGACCTTCTTTGCTTGAGCATGTGTTGCTGTAAGTGGAAAATCTTTAATAAACCTTCCATAATTAATTTTTCTAGAGATAGAAAAGCATTTTAAAGAGAATGAATGTGGAAGGAAAACCTTGCCATTTCCATGCCTTATCAGAAAACTTTGCAAAAAGGCAGGGATAGTCTACTATGAAAACGACACAATTAGGCATACTCTTGTTGCCTCTTGGTGTAAAATGATGAAGGACAAGATGCCTACCATGTCTAAAGAAGAGGAGCAGCAACCATCACCTACTCAAGAAACAATCCATAAAGCTTACGTTGCCATTGAGTGCCTATGTAAAATCCAAGAGTAGCTCTTGCAACAGTAGGAGCAATGAGTTGGAATGAGTGGTGGAGATCCATCTGTGTATCGACTTGTGATGAGTCAACTTAATGAAGTGACTTGAATAATTAGTTAGATGGAGGGAGGTGGACCAATATTTTTAGCCCAATGAATGAAACTACCCACAAGATTGAATCCTAGTTCTAGAGAGGTAACGATGTCTCTCTCTCAACACCATTTATTTCCAAAAATATCTAGGAATGCTGCCTTCTTTTTGGTATGCTTGGAGGTGGGCAAGGTGGCAACTGTACTAGTGATGCAACACTAAAGATAGGAGACAACTATAGAAGTGGTTGCGAATTGAATTGCTAAGGCATTAAATGCACATAGTATGTCTATACTAGATATTTTTGCACTTAGAGATGTGCAGATGTATGCAGAAACTTTCAGTGGAAGATTGAGTGCAGCCCAACAAGTTGTTGAACCAAATTGATTTTAGACATATTTGATTTTCCAAATAACATTACTGTAACCTAGTCAAAGTTGCTTGAAGCAAAGGGAAAATGTATCATCTTAGAAGGGCAACTTGAATTGGCTCAGCCACAAAACCAACACTTGGCTATGAAGGTTGCTAAATTGCATGTCCATTTTGCTGATCCTGCACTCCTCAACCCTACCATAGTAAGAGATGAAGCTTTTTAGCAGCTTTAGGAATGAGTAAAACAAGTTGAGGAGGGAATGGTAACATTTGTGTTTAACTAATCTGTAGCTGAAGCAAAGACCTATTCAGTTCAAAAGGACTTGGTTCAAACGTGCTAAGAAAATGAAACACTGATTGCAGAAAACCATTGCCTATGAAATGTTGATGCACAAAAAGAAAAAATGCAAGAATTCATCCATGAATAGTATGAGTAGTTAGCTAGAGTGAACATAGAATTGAGGAAATTGGTAGCAGAGAATCATAATCTTTCTATGGAGAAAGTTTGTGCCTTATGCCAAAAATCTACCATTGAAATTATTACTTAGAAAAATGAAGCTCTCAAATTTGAGAGAGTCAAGAATCACTATAGAGACTAGGTTGGCCTATAGAAGGAGGTGAATGAGAAACATATCCAAGTGGCTAAGGGAAAAGTAAATGAGGCCCTCTAGCAACTCTAGCAAGGAAGAGAAGTGTGGCAGCTTATTGTTGATGGGATAGATGCCTATAACAAAGCAAAGATTTGCATGAAAGAGTTGAAAATTGAAGAAATGACAGAATATATGAAACTAGCCAATCTTTGATATGAAAATTTGGCAATGTTGACTACCAGGTGGCCATGGTTAGGACTTGAAAAGTAGATGGCCAACTCATACTTGCTATATGAGGCCAAGTTCAAGCATTGTAAGGACATCAAGCAAAAGCTTGGAACGGAAAATGCTAAACTAAGATTCACCAATCAATGATCAACTATTGAGAACTTGGCTAGAAGAATGAATGATTACTAGGAGTTGTAAAATGTAATTAGGACATTCAACATTGAGCATAAACAATCCACTGCTTAATTTATCAATGCTAAGGAGTTGTTTCTAACAATTCCCTATCCTTGGGATGTGCCCATTTTGGCCCACATCGGTGAAGTTGTGTGAACCTTGTATGATTCTAGGAGTAAGGAGGAGAAAATGAAAGCATTGTTGGATGCTTTCCATCTTTTGCTAGAAGTTGTAGAAACAACTAGACAACCACAACAACCTCACCCGTCGTATGTGCCTAAAGCTGGAGAAGGTCCATCAAAGCCTTAGGAGCCTCCACCGCTTGGGATTGTGTGATCTTTTTAATTGTCTTAATGTCATTAGAGGATGTGTTGTGTGATTTTTGTTTGGTATTCAATTTTGTGTTGTGAACACAATAATTTATAATTTTGTTGATTCGTAGACCTAGGCACTTAGTTTTGTTGTGTCATGTGCTAGTCAATAATCCCATACCTTACCAATTTTGTAAAGAACTCAAGGATGAGTTTTCATTTAGTCATGGGGGTATGATGAGTTATGGATTAGCCATGCTGACAAGGCCCTATTAACTAGGCCATGTCAACTAGGCCCCATCAATGCATCATTTGATGCATTGACATGGCCCCATTGATGCAAGGTCTATTCTTGCATATAAATACATGCCAACCCATCATATTTAGACATCATCTTATCATAGTTGTAGTGAAGCTCTTACAGTTTTTACATTCAAAAGTTAGAATATTTTCCTAAGTGCCTATAGTAGAAGTCATTAAGTGTACAGATATTTATTCAAGCACTGTTGTACCTAAGCATGACAATGTGTGCGGCAATAAAGACAAGCTTCTTGATAAACCTTGTAGCATTTTGGATAGCTTAAATGTTTTATTCATGCATTTAATATTTTTAGTTATTTATTTAATGTTCCTTAGTAATTAAGCGAGATAAGCTAAATAACAATTAAGTAAACAAATAGGTACGACCACTTCGAGCATGCGTATGATGTTTGGTAATCCTAGCAGTGCTTAACACTTGGTAACCTTGCAACATTATATGTGTTTAGGCTATGTACAACAAGTGGGACCAGATACTTATGTTAGGAGTAGTTAAACAATAGTTAGCTAATTAGATTAAAGTAGACATTAAATTACTTTATTCTTTAAACTATTTATTTCAAGTACCAAAACCATAAAATATAAAATGACAGAAATCATATGCCTTTATTACATTGAACATCACAAGTGTAATTTGGAAAATAAAGAATGACTATTAGGGTAAGGTTCACTTCCTAGAAGACTAGTGTACCAAAAAACATAGAGTCCACGGAATTCAACTGGATTGTGTGTGAATGCTTTATGATTCGTATGGTTGGGCATAGGAGGTACCTTGTCGCTCATCATTGGTGCTATTTCTAGGGACTCTTTTTGGTTGAAACATGCACAAACTAGGAGTAGTGAGCATCATTAACATTGTTGGAAAAATCCTAAGGGTAATGATGATGATGCCTTTTTGTTTAACTAGGGTGATTATCATGAGCTTACTAAACCTATGCACAATTGAAGGAAGCATGTTCATGATAACAAAATTAAACAAATCAACATGATAGATGTACCAACATACATAGGGTATACTAGTGATGATTCTCAACTTCACATCCAAGCCTTTGATAATGCTTGCTATTTCCAAGGGATTATGAGTGATTGATAGAAGTTGCCATTGTTTCCCTATAGCTTTATTGAACATACAAAGACCTGGTACAAATCCTTGATCCCAAAATCAATTTAGAGTTGGGCAGGTATGGTCAAAATCTTCTACACAAAATTTTAGACCTATGTTCAAATTTTCAACATTCGATAGGAGATGACTGGATGGTAGCAAGGAGCCCATGTATCTCTTAACATCACCATGTAAATGTATATGAAAACTGCTTATGGTTCTTTGAACCATAGATTTAGCCAAAGAGAGTAGTTAATGCACATTGTAGAAGGCCTAAGGCAAGAAACAAGAGAGCACATGGACATGTATGTGATGGACCAACTACATAAAAAATATATGGCCTGAATTAAAGTGCTCTTAGACATCATAACAAGGATAGAGGATGAGTGGTGAAAGTGAGAATTAGCTAAGGAGTACAATTGTGATCCTGTACATAAACAAAAGGCTAAAAATATTGAAGGTACCATTGAACCTCTCACTATTATTGAGGTCCTAGTGCAAGATCAAGTTAGAACAAACAAGACCTTATCAAGCTTCATCCATAGAGTAGATCAGGTTTAGGATGCAATGGATGAAATTATGATCACTACTCTTAAGGATATTGAGGGTAAGGTGGTTGAAGTTTCAACCAAAGAAATTGCACCTCATGAATGTCAAAATAGGTATGAAGGTAAGGGTAAAGGAAAGCTTTCTCATTCTCAGAGCATTCACAAAGATCTAAGTGATGCTTCCTTATTTTCCTATGGTAAGGGTTCCTTTGAATATTGCATAGGAATTTATGATTCATAGTGATGCCTAGTCATGACTCACATGATTGATGAGATAGGACGATCTGGGATGCCTTTAAATCTTAGATTTGTCAAAAGATAAATGAGAAGGACCTTGTACCTTGGTCATTCATACTATCTTGGAGGTGCATGTTCATAACCCATAGAGCAATACTAATAATTGCAAGTTCCAAATACTTGGGGTGCTACTCCATGGAATCTTTCTACTTTCATGCAATAACATATGGAACTTCCTACAAATCCCTAGTTTTAAGATGCATAAATAGGTGCTTATCAAGTCTCATCAATGACACCCTAATGGCACCTACCTACTTCAAGAAATCTTGCCAATCAAGCTCCCTAATAGCAATAATAGTTTTCACTTCCTGGTCCCATGCAAGATGGGACACCTAGTTAACTACAGCCAAGGTAATCCAAATCATGTAACATTGCCTATTTCATTGATCCTACTTCCATGCATGTTGCTAGGAAATATTATCAATCTTTTGTTAATTTTGTTGCAAGGGGGGAGTTTGAGGCCTTGTAGTAAAAAAATTTATTATAGACATAGATGTAAGATTCATGAGAATGGGTCCACATCAGCCTCTTCATTCGATGAAGAGGATAATCATGCATGCTAAGAAAAAGCCCATATTCATGAGTTCTTGATGATGATCCTTGAATACCATCAAAGAATAACATTTTCTTTAGAGATAAGTTCCATGATCATGTTTGGTGAAGATAGAAAAATAATACTTGATGGTGATGTTATCATCATCTCCATATCCAAGGTAACTACACAGATAGTTAAAGGAGGATACTTGCTTGAAAAAATGATCAAATCTTGGGAGTCCCATGGTGAAAATTCAATTTGTGGTGGGGGGGCATGGGGGTGGAAGAGGGGGGAAAGGAAGGTCACTGCTCAGCTCTTTGTGACTTTGGTTCAAGACTTAATATCATTTGTTTGCATCAATACCTTGATTGGGGACTTCTTTCTCTCAAGAGTACCAATATTTGATTAGAGCTAGTAGACCAATCCTACACATACAATATATGGAATAGGTAAGTGATTTCCTGGTGATTAAATCAAAAAGCAAGATGTAAGATAACTTCCCTATTATCATGGGAAGGGCCTAGTTGAGCATCATTGAAGCCAAGTTGGTCTTCCAAGACCTCCACTTGGAAATTAGTAGAAGAGATGAGGTTAGAAGGATGCTTTATAAGAAAATACCTTGTGATTCTTCTCGATCCTATAGCATCATGTGCATGTGTCATTCAAGTAAGCTAGGTAGAACATTTGGGCAACACTTGATGTATCATAATGAACATCTTTCACATTTGAGCATGCCTAACACTTAACCTAATACTTAGACATCTAATAGGTGATAAACAAGGGTTAGTTTTGGGAAAGAAATCTTCCATGCCATGACAAAATTTTATCTTTATGTTATTTCTATTTTTTCATTTAAGAAAGATGATATGTTTAGTTAGAATTTTAATAATTTTTTAAGCTTAATAAATAATTCTCTATGATATGTTCTTTTCTTTTATAGTGTTTTGTATGTGTGTGTGAGAAAGCTAAGTAATGCGCTTTATGAATGCTCACCCAATAAACCAGTGATGGATGGGTGAGTTACATATGTGATGAGGATGTGAGGGTGTTAAAGATGTTCAAAGTAGATCTTTGATCAATGGAATGTCCATATAACAAAATTCATTTACCCATTTTTCTTCTATTCATCACTGGTGAACTAGGCTTAGAATTAGTGGGGAGTTAGGACTCATATTGTGAGCTATTGAAGCTAATGCTACCAGAATCGTGGATAGGTGATGGATCCACATCATAGGATGCAAGTTCAATAATCCTAGAAGAGTTCTTGGTCACTAGCAAGGAAAGGGTGTACCATCAAGATTCCTTGTGACCATTGGATGGATCTGATTAGTGTTATTAAACCAAGAGGTGCATGCCTGCCTTGCCTAATCACCCTAGTTAGAGGAGGTTTGTGATCTCATGAACTTACGCATGTCATGTGGTGAGGGATGAATTCTCATGCTTGTGCAAGTTGAAGACTCTAAGTGGTAACCTGGCACTCTAAACATTTTCATGACTCCCATGCTCTATCAAAAACTCTCTTCCTATGAAATGAAAAATGAAAAAAAAAAGAGAAAGAAAAGAAAATATGAAAAAATAGAAAATAAAAAATATGAAAATAAAAAAAAGAAAAAAGAAAAGAAAATATTAGTAAAATAAAAATGATGAAAAGAAAAGGTGATGGGAAGAGCAATGTACCTTTAAGCTTATCAGTCCATACAAATTGGTATCTTTTCATCCCAAACCAATTTTATAATTTTTCAAATCAAAACCAAATTGAGTGGTTGGACCAATACCTATCCAAGCCTTTCTTATATTTAACCCATTGCCTAAACTACTTGACTTTCCAAAATTTCATAGTCCAAGACAATCTTTTGCTCATCCCTACGCATGGCCAAGAAGGCCTAGAAGTCTCTCTCTTAGTGAAATTTGATAATGTCAATTACGACTTCCACCCAAATTCCAAATTCATTCAATTCAAAGGCCAACATTATAATCTTTGACACAAACCTTGATCATATTCAAATCCATAATTTTTCCTTTGTATGGTCATGGTGTTATGACTTTTGGGATGTGAGATTGGTTAGTTTAGCCAAAGGAATTAATGAGATGTTTCTGGTAAAGAAAAATTTGGGAAGCCTACTATGCATATGTGCATGAATGGAGGAAAATCAAACTAGAATCTTGAATTCTAGATACTTTGCAACATGTAGACTTGGTTTGATTTCACCAATGGTTATACCATAGAATAATTAGGGCTAGATGTCATTGGTAGGAGCAAGTTTGGTCTTGCACTTGGAAGGGAAACTTGGAGGTCGATCCCTATTACATGAATGAATAGTTGTGAAAGGACATAGTAGGGGATATCTCATTTGGTGTAGGAAATGCTCACTTGCTCCATGAGCTAATTGAATGGTTGACTAGGGATCTAGTGATGTTTCACTCTCATTCTTTCTCTCTCTAGTTTTCTAGCTTTTGGTTCATGGCAATGCATAAATTGATCAATCAACATAATTTTCATGATTCTACCAATGCCATTATTGCATGTGGTAGGAAGTTGATTAGGCAAAGTGGAGGATGAGATTTGATCATTTAAGGGGATGGACTCACATTGGATCACATTGGATAATGATGTCTCATTGGTTGTTGGGAATTCACAAGTGTCTTATCAATAGGTTTCACAAGGGCAAGACAGAGAGAAGCCTACTATGGGAAGGATCCACTTGCGAATCCTTAGTGAATTAACATTGCAAGTAAGTGAGCTAAAGATTATCTCTTAGTGATGGTGGTGGTTGCATTGCATATGACACTTTATTAATCTTCCACTTATGTAAGTGTTGAATCTTCAAGCTTCAAGGTTTGATCATGACAAATCCTTGTCTACTTACCTCATTTATACATGTATTTCATTATTCTTGGTTGTTCTAATTATTCTTCCATTTTTCTAACCCCTGTTTCCTAGCTTTTGGTTCATGGCAATGCATAAATTGATTAATCAACATAATTTTCATGATTCTAGATACCAACAAAGATAAGTTTGTAATGTTCTTATTATCTAGCTTATTTGATGCCTTTCTGGGTTAATTTATGGTAATTTGGGATGCGTTGTTAACCTTGTGGGTGGCTTTGAAAGTGAAGGAATGTAGCTCAATGTGTAGATGATGAAATTTGATATTTTTCCATGCTTGGGAGGATGCACTAATGCATCCCCTATGTTAGCACATGAACACCAATGAACCCTCCTTATGTCAACGAACTAGTATAAAAGAGGGGCGGGGTGGGGATTCTCCTAAGGTCATTTCACATTTTTCCTTGTTGGATTTTGCTTTTCCATTGCTTTCTTGAGCCACAAACAAGGAAAAATTTGCTAGATTTTTCATCATTGAGGTTTTTTTAGTGATATTCTTTCCACATATTCTTCTTGGTCTTTCTTTTCATTAGTGTTCTTGAAATGATTCAAGTCTAGTATCTTGTTACTTAGTCATGGGGAAGAGACATCAATCTAGGTATATATTTAATGCATTTGGTAGTTATATAAGCTTTTCTACCCTATTTGTACTTATCCATGCATGCCATGATTTCATAGTTATGATAATGTTTCTTAAGTATTTCTAAGGATTATACTTACCATTATTTTTAGCGCAATTTTTGTAATGTTAGTATTGCCTAGGAGACTTTATTTTTAGTAGTCTTCACAGGTCACCATATTAGAATGATTATGGTCAAAGATCCATAGACCAATGAGGATAATGTTTGAATAATATCAAGCCTCTGTCTACATACCCATGTGTGAACCATTGGTTCTTGAGAAGGAAGAAGAAGAGCTTAAATCTACTAATCCATAATATGTAGAACTTGCTTCATAAAGACCTCTACCTAGAAGATAATTGGAAGGCAGGCAATCACATTCTTGATCTTTAGGTCAAGCATGTGCATAGCCATAGGTAGTTGAAAAAGTGCTAGAGGAGCTAGTATATGATGATGATGATGAACTAGGTGATGTCCAAGGAGGTGTGGATGCCCATGACATCTAACAATGATTAATCCATGAAGAGAAACATTATCATTAGATCCTTGAGCTTGGTCCTCCTAAGCTTAAGGACTTGCTACATTGTATAGGATTTTATGAGTATGTCATCTAATCCTTTGTCTAATACCAATATAAGGTAGAATATTTCTACCAAAATATTTTAACAAATGGTAACATAACCCTTGTTGATGGAAATCTTGTACCTATTTCAACATGAAAAATATTTAGGATCACAGGATTTTCAAATGAACCAGCTAATAATTGGTAACCATTGACCCACAAGATTGAACCCAAGCTCAAGTTGAAAGCTTTATTCACTACACAAACACTAGACTCCACATGGACCAAACAGTTCTGGGATACGTAAGCATAGTAGCACTATGATAGAGTCTAGCATCAATGGAGGCTTATCAACATAGCCTAACTAGACTCGAGATACTCGTGAGGTGAAGGCAAGTGAACTAGGCCTACAAGAGGAAGGTGCATTAGTGCCCCTATGTTGATGTAGGGTATTTAGTGCATCCCCCCTCTAAAGAATCACACTTCACCTTTTGGATCTAAGTGTAAGCTAGAACCTAAGGGAACATGTCAGAAGGATCATAGGGCATCCAAATGAAGCCAAAATCATCCTCAAGAGCCTAAAATAATGCATGTAACCTTAGAGAGTGACCTAGGAGGCAAGGATACATGTCAAAGAGCTAACCACCTCTATCAAACACACTGGAGTATAAACAAAAGATGCACAAAACACTTACTAGATCAAATACTTATCATTGTGATGAATCCTTTGATGGGCTATGTCGACAAGCATGCATCGATGCATCCCTGTTGATGCATGGGTTGATGCATCAATGCAATGTCTATCTTTGCCTATATAAATGCATGTACCCACTACATTTATGGCATTGTTGAGTCAATAGAGTAGCTAAGTTCTTGCAATTTGTTTCTATGAAAGTTACAATATTTTCTAAGTGCATGTAGTAGGACTTCAAGGATTGTACAAATCCTTATTTGAGCATTGATATGCCTAAATACTTTGATGTGCTAGTAATAAAGACAAGATTCTTGGAACTCCTTAAAACACTTAAGAATAGGTTAATGTTTGCTTCCATGCATTTTATTATTCATGCACTTTACATTCATGGCTTCAATTAATTAATATGCATAAGTACAACTACCTTGAACATATTGTTAACGCTTAGTTCATCCAGTAGCCTAAGACTTGATAGCCTAGTCATAGTTTTAATGAGTTCAAGATGCACACAGAAGGTGGGCATGGATACTTATGTTAGGAAGCATATTAAGGCATTAGATAGTTACATAGATTAATTCACACTTAATTACTTTATATCACACTTAGATTAAATAAAATAAAATGAAAATAAAAATAAAAATCATGTGCCTTGGTTTACACTTAATCATACACTTACGCTTACACAAGTGAAGCCAAGAAGACAACGATCATGTCCTTAGGTAACTACCTTGGTCATTATGCATTTAGAGAGCTAAAGTTCATAAAATTTGACTAGATTACTAGTACAATGCTTTTGATTTGTATGGTTAAGCATAGAGACTACTTGTCACTCATCATTGGTGTCATTTCCAAGAACTTTAATTAGCTAAGTGCACTACCTAGGAAACATAGTGAAATCATTTAATAATGTTGTAAAGGACCTTAACGTTAAAATCATTAAGATAAAGAATAATAACAAACACACACTATTTTTAAACAATCACTGATATGGCTTCTTCTCATAGGGAAGACTCTCCACTTCCAGTCATAAGTGAATCTAATCAAAGGAAAGAAGGTCAAAAGACACCCATGCCCCAATAATTCAAAGTGGTCTATACTCATCTGGATGCCTACACTCCAAATTTTACCTTCATCTTGCACTAGGATGAAGAGCTACAATGGATGGACATGGAAGGTAACATTGTGTTGCCTCTTAACCGATTTGTTCCAGTAATGCTATTAAACAATCTCATCAAGTTGGACATTGCCAGACTTAATGCAGAGTATGAAGTTCATGACCATGCTTATCGGGATTATCATTTCATAGAGGCATAACAAAAGAAAGATCAATAAATGGAAGCTAGATATGAGGCCTCAAAAGGCAAAATGTTTTCTACCGACTTATTCCTACAAACATACAAAAAAGATGAGGACTTCTTTTCAGGTAGCTCCCAAAATATGGATTCTCCTCCTCTCTTTGATGAGGAGACCCTTAACTAGCAACTGTAGTTAGCTGTGAACAACCCTAGTTATGAGAAGAATAGATCTCAAGATTAGGGATCCTTGAAAGGTGGTAACCAAGGCAGGAACAATGACAAGCACTAGGAGAAAGAAAAATATGATGATCAAGGTAGGGACCAAAGAAGAGAGAGTAGTAGACATCACACTGCTAATGGTTCTCCTTCCTCTTCACCTTCATCATCCTCATTATCTTCCTCCCACAACTTTGATAGGAGAAGTAGAGGTAAAAGAAATCATGATGAAGATGAACAGTGCCATAGGGATGATCATAGATTCCACCTAGGCAATAGAGACTGTGGGCATGAGCAACATGGGGATGACCATCATAGAGAATGAAGGGACAATAGGACTTGTCATAAGAATCATGGTCATGATAGGGGCCACAGAGACCGCTATGACTATGATGAGCCCCTATTAACTACCAAAAACATACTAAACATTTTAGAGGCTATTAGGATACCAACCAAGCACATGAAAGACAATCACATCAAATAGTTGGATATGAATAATATCCCCAAGTTCAAGGGGGGATATAATTCAGATCCACAAAATCATCTACAAGCCTTTCATGATGCCTATGCCTTGTAGAATGTGGAAAATGAATGGTAAAAGCTAAAACTATTTTCACAAATACTCATCAAAGAAGCAGAGCATTGGTCCTAGTCCTTGGAATCGAAATCTATTTGACGATGGAGTTTGATGCTAGAGCTATTTAAGGACAAGTATCAAATGTACTATAGAGTGTCCAATTTGAGGAAGTAAATCCAAGGGTGAAAACATGGAACTCATGAGTCCTTGGATGTAGCTATGGATAGGTATTACTCTTTGTTGCATTGATGCCTAGGTCATGGATACTCTCAATAGGATCAATTATGCCATATTATAGATGGGCTCAAAACTGAAACAAGAAGAACCCTTAGGATCTATGCTCAAGGAAGACTATCTAAGCTAAGGATCCATCAGATTCAAAGGCTCATTGAAAAAGTGGCCAAAGAGGAAGGAGAGCTAAAAATATGGAAAAGTACAAAGGAGTATAATAGGGACCCCTTCATTCACAAGAGGGAGGTCTGTTTCTATGAAAATGAGGAGGAGGCACCACTTGATGAAGTGATGCAAAGGAAAACCTTACCGATCCAAAAATCTATCACTGAAGTATTGGATAAGGTTGATAAGATGTAGGAATCTTTGGATAGAAAATTCCAAACTACTTTGAAGATTGCAAAGGAAATCAAAGATCAAGAAGGTAGTGATTGTGAGTGAAGAAAAAAGAAGGAGGCTGAACATGAACATCATAAAGCTAAGGGCAAAGCTACAATAGTAGAGGAGGTTGTAGATTCCAAAATCAATGATGATGGATGTGACATGTATCAATGTGAACATCCCAAGGGATCGTTTCTCATATTATTACACTTATAGGAATCTAGAATGTATTCTTTAAATCTTAAACTAGCAAAATGATAAGCACCTAGGAGGTTGCCTTATCCACAAGGAAACTATCAGCAATAGTTTCACCAATAGGCTTACTATTCGAGCGAAGCGTCACTTGAACCTAAGGAACAATATTAGTAGTGGCAACACCCATAGTCATGGAGGATGCTACCTCCAAGATAGTAGTACATGTATCATCAACCTAATCCATATGGGTACTATGTTCAACAACTCATCTCTCTACATGACTCTTCCAATCACGCTTTCCTCCCACATTACTATTACCCTCCTAAATACTACAAATAATCATCAGCATGAGGGAAGTCCACATTTCCCTACTATCCTCCTCCACACTCTTCCACTCCTACACCTCTACCCTCAACTCCTCTATCATCTACTTTATCCATGTAGGGTGAGATACATGCCTAGTCACAACAAAGAAATGCTACAAGGGCCATAAACTTATAGTTGGCCATAAACTTATAGCTAGCTTCTCAGTTGAGTGGTTCTAAATCCAAGCCTTGCAAGAGGCCATTCTTCAAGACCAACAGCCCCACAAACCCCTCATAAACACTTGTGGCTATTAACCCTGCTACTACCTCTTATAAAATATCTGTCAAACAACATTCAAACCAAAGCACTCCCTAGCTACACATCATCATGTTGATCCATGGGGTCATAGATTGGATTAAGGTTGGCCATCTTCCCAAGAAGAGATCTGATCCTAGGAGTCCTTTTATCTACCTATAGATTGTTGGAAATGAACCATGTAAGGCTCTTTTAGACTAAGGTTCTAGAGCTAACTTAATTTCACAAGAAATGTACAAAGCTTGAAACCTACCTCTCTTGAAAATGAGCAACATCATACTGGAACTAGTAGACCAATCCATCATTGTTCCTTTCATATTGGTGGAAGACATCATGAACACTATTTGTGGATGGTCATATCCTATCGATTTCCTAATAATCCATGTGAAGAATAGCAAAGGGGACTTCCCTATTGTCATGGGAAGAGCATGGCTGGGTACTATAGATGCATGGTTGGGGATTAGAGACATTTCCTTGGAAATTTATAAGGAAAAAAATTTGGAAAAATTAAGAAGAAGAGAGTTCCATGCATCACGTACAGTGACAACGAGTGTCATTGCATGCAAAAACCATGGACTGTAAAGAGCACATCAAGCCAGGCATGTAATTAGTGTGTGAGTGTCATAGAAATTCAAAGGTGCTTGTATGTAGTAGCCACTAAATAGGAGGGCACTCAATGGTTGACAATTGAACATGAACCTAAATCAAAAATGTTCATGTAACTAGCTAAGAGCTTTACAAGTTCATATGTGGAAAGCATGGATCAATTGAAGTAAATCCATCGCTAACTCTATGATGAACAGAGTGAAATCAATTGGGGAAAGTTAGAGATCCCTAAAACTTTCAAGTAGGAACCCCTTGAGCTGAAGGCTCTACTAGTAGGAATGGGATATGTCTTCTTAAACAATGGTAAGTTGGTCATTATTAATGCCACACTTGCTCCAATACAAAAGAAGAAATTAAAGGAAGTTATGAATAAATGGCCAATAGCATTTGCCTGGTCATGTCATAAGCTAAAAGGAATTGATCCTAGGATATGCTAGCACAAAATATATGCAAACTCCTCCATCAAATTGAAAAGGTAGCCTTAAAGACACTTGAACCTAAAACTCAAGCAAATTGTTAAGGAGGAAGTTGAAAACTCCTCAAGGTTGGGTGCATTTATTCCATTATAGATAGCGAGTGAGTTAGCCTACTTGCTATTGTGCCAAAGAAAGAAGGAAAGTGGAGATTCTATATAAACTTTCAGCTATTGAATATGGCTACTTACAAAGATCACTTTTCATTATTATCTGTGGACTAAGTGCTAGACACTATTGCAAGGCATTGCTACTACAACTTTCTAGATGGTCATAGTGAGTGTAACTAAATTCAAATTGCGCTAGAGGACAAAGATAAGACAACATTCACCAAGTTCCTAGGTAACTTTTGCATACAAAAAAATGCCCTTTGAACTATGCAATGCTCCTGCCACATTCCAATGGTTGGTCCTTAGCTTCTTCCAACAATAAATTAGTAGTGGGGTAGATGTCTTCATGGATGACTTCTCTACCTATGGGGCTACCTTTAAGTAAGCCTTGGACTATTTGGAGCAAGTTCTTCAATGGTGTACAAACTAACTTGAGGCTCAATTTGCAAAAGAGCCATCGAATGGTCCAAGAGGGTATTGTTTTAGGGCATTGAATTTCAAACAAAGGGATCGAGGTAGACCTAGAAAAAATAAGGGTCATCTAAAAAATTACTTGACAATTAGAGATCATGAAGGATGTGAGGTCATTCCTTAGCCACACTAGTTACTATAGGCACTTCATGATGAACTTCTTCAAAATTGCCAAGCCATTGGTGGATCTTACAAAGAAAGGTGCATCATTTGTTTAGACCAAGAAATGTGAGCATGAATTCAAACAACTGAAGCAAAAGCTCGTAGATACTCCACAAGCACATGATTGGTTTAGACTATTTCGCATCATGATAGATGCATCAAATAATGCCTTGGGAGCTATGCTTACATAGATAGATGATCATAAATGTCCATATTACATCCACTATGCAAGCAAAAGAATTGTGGGTACACAACTTAATTACACCACCATTGAAAAAGAACTTATGAAAGTGGTGTATGCATTAGAGAAATTTAGGCACTATGTGCTTGGATACAAAGTTTTTATATACACTGATCACAGTGCCATCTAGTTCTTGATGAATAAGCCAACAGTGAGCCCCCATATCATATAGTGGCAAGTGATCCTTCAAGAGTTTGACTTAACAATGATTGACCGTAAGAGAACCAAGAATGCGGTGGTCGATCACTTGTTTTAGTTAAAATGGGATAGAAAGGAAGAGGAGAGCCCACTATTAGATCAATTTCTTGATGAACTCTCCTTTCCTGGTGCTATTACAAAGCATGCTTCCAAAAAAACAAACTGGTATGATAACATTTTCTCCTATCTACTCACACAAGATATGCCATGGGAGTGGAAGCATAAGAAGAAACAATAGTTTCTTTACCAAGCCAAACACTTTATGGAGATCAATGGAAACCTCTACAAGGTTTGCATGAATGGCTTGGTATGATGGTGTGTCCTTGATGCAAATTAACTTTGAGTCCTTTAGGATGCACATGAAGGCCCTTGTGGGGGCCACTATGTTGGGAGGTGAATGACCATTAAGATCCTCATGGCATGGTATTATTGGCCTATAATCTTTAGGGATGCCCATCACTTCTTCCACTCTTGTGATAGATGCCAACATGATGAAGGGATGACCACACAAATGGACAGGCCTTAATAGTGGATTCAACCATTAGAGCCTTTCAATATTTTGAGGATCAATTTCATGGGGTCCATCACTCCATTCACCACCCCCAAGCCAATGGTCAAGCCAAGGTTATTGACTACTACACTGAATGGGATAAAGCTACATTATCATGACTATTGACTACTGCATTGAATGGGCTACAGCTACGACTGTCCAATTTGTACAACAAAATGTTGTGAATAGGTTTGGTGTGCCATGGGTACTAATTTTAGATAATGAAACACATTTCATAGGTGCCACTTTTCGAAAGCTCATGAAATGCTTGGGGGTTGAACATAAACTAACAACTTCACCACCCCTAAGCCAATGTTACTAATAGGGAAATTACCAAAATACTAACAGACACAGTTAGTAAATATAGGAAGGACTAGCACAACAAACTCAATGATGTCGTTTGGGCTTATCATTCAACATGGAAACTTCCTATTGGGTACTCTCCCTATGAGCTAGTGTATGGAAAACTACAAACACTTCCAATCCAAGATGAACTCTATAAACTTTCAAAAGCTTGTGACCTTGGATTGGACTTAAGTCTAGCTCAAAAAGAAAGACTGATGAACCTCAAATTGCTAGATGAGAATTGATTAGTAACCTTGTCATCAAATGAACTACATAAGGCACATAATAAACAACATCATGGCCTTAATATTTGAAAGGTAAAGTTTTAACCAAGGGACAAGGTGCTCTACTAGAATCCCATGCATATGCCTCAATGAACAAAATTTCAAACATTATGAGAGGATTCTTACATTTTCATCTAGGATCATGATGATCTACCACCTTGATAGCCTAAGGAAAAGATTCTTAGTCAATACACAGTAGCTCAAGCCTTTCCTTGAATTAAAAACAACTAGTGGAATTAATGCCTTAACCAATGGCTAAGCATGCTCAATCTTTCAAATCTTCCCCTTCCAACTTAGTTGTGGGGGAGATGGACATCCATGCTGATATCATATAAGTGGCTCATCAATTTTTAAACTATTTTTAATACATTTTTCATTTTCTTGAGTATTTTATAGTTTTTTCTATATTTTTCTTTATTTGAACTTTTCTTACATTCTTCTTTATTCTTTATTGCCATCAGGACTTTGGTGCCAACTATAGTTGTTGATTGATGGTGGCTTGCTTAATTGCAAATGATTGGATTTCATCTTGGAATTTTGATGTTAATTAATGAAACATTGATTCTTTTCATGATACCAAGCAGTGAGTTCATGTCATCCACCATTCCACACAACTCTATGGTATCTCCTTATTTTGAAAATATGAGGTTCCTTCTTAATAAAAACTTATAATGAATTTATGACGTTGGTACTTTTCAAACTTGGGATGAATTAAGTGGATGAGTAAGGGTGTGGCTTCAAGGAGATATATCATCTTTTGTACCTACCTGCCATCTAGGGTTTCATGAGTATTTCCATGGATTTCTCACCATTTCTCCATTGACCAATAAATAAGAAGTAATGTATTTTCATGGTGTGATTTTCATTAAAAAAAATAATGGAGATTCAAAGCATACCCATTAGATAAAATAATGGGCTACAAGCACTAGTTATGGGGCTAGAAAGACATGTTATCCATGCTTGAAGGCACTCCTCTAACTGAGGTCCTTTTCACTTCCTGCTCATCTTTTCCTCTCTCTTTGGAATGGTGAATGATCTGTGAAGATGTTCTTATACCTTGGAGGGTGGAATGGTCTAATGTGTTAATGCAAAGTCATTGGAAGTTGATGATCTTGATTTGGACTAATGGAGGAAGTTCTTAGGTCATGTTAATCACATCTTTCACAAGGGACTTCATGTTATCACAATGTGGGACTTCATTTCATACTCTCTTTCTCTCATCCATTTGTTCTTTTTATGTGCCACCTCACTACCTCTTCTCATGATTGTATTAATGGATTCATTTAAAGAAGGTATTCATTCTTTGATGGTTTCTTTGGTGATTTGATTTTTAACACTCCACAACCGTGAATCATCCTTGGGGCCCACTGACTCTTTGGTATGAGGACATGCATGGACATTAAGAGCATAAGCCTGCTATGGGGAGGATCCACTTGCATACTCCTTGGTTAGGATGGTTAAGTTTCTTATCCCTTAGCCATTTTGCTTTGAACACCTATGTTTTCCACCACAGTACATCCAATTTTTGCAATCCTTAGCACTTAAATCTCCTACTAAATCTCCATTTAAAACATATTACTAGTCCTTTTCAAGCATTCCTCTGGATACCAATTCATGAAAAAAAACTCATTTTTCATATATAGTTTGAATTATGAAACTTTTTGTTGTTTAGCTGCGTTGACATAGTCAAATGCACATCCTCGTTGATGCAGCATAAAAACACTATAAATATGCAATGAGACTTAGACACTTTTTCACATTTTTTTGATCATGAAAGGGGAGTTTTTGCAATTTTCAAAGCCTTGAGCCTTCCCAAGCCCATAACTTCCTAATTGCTTGTCCAAATCAACTTGTTCTTTGACCCTGCAACTATCGAGGGTGAGATTTATGTTAAGGGGGCCACAAACCTATGGTTTTTGGTGATTTTTTTTAAAGAATTTTTCTAAGTCCCACATGGTTTGACAAATAAAATAATATTAAATATCATAAATTGACCTAATTTAAACCTCACCAAAAAAAACTTAGGTAGGCATTACAATAATATAATATTAAAATAATCAATCTACCATGATCACAAATTAGCCTAAGTGTAGTAGGCCAAATGGGACAAGATATCAAAGTGTTATAAGTTACACATAAAATACTAATCCTTAGCTATGTTTCTAATTATAGATGATTCCAAAGAGAACACTAGAAAAAGGACCATTCCAACCAGAGAAGAAGAAACCAAGAGGGGAAAGGGACCATCAGCTACAACAACCCCAAGAGGGAGAACTAGAAACACATGTCATTGGACCTCTTCAGAAGGAGCCTAAAGTGGAATCTATTTGTAAGATTTCCACCATGGAAATAGGTTAGTCTAGGTGAGACGAGGTGCTACGACTTGGACCAAATTTGGAAGTCACCTTGATAGAGGCCTGCTTGAGATAAATTTGTTTTAAGAAGTTCCAAAGTACAGTTCTCCAAGAACTTAACTTTGGTCCCTTCTTGGACCTAATGCCAAAAGAGGTGAAGACTCAACTACAAGGATCTTCCATGCAGCCCATCCTCACTTTCAATGGGAAGTGGTACATTGAAGAGACTTACCTCTTTTGGAATAATCGACAAGAAGATGCCACTATGAAGATCAAGGACATCAACGTGTCCTATTTGGTTGAGGCCACTGCAGAGGCCCTCAGGTTGCCTGACAGTGGGACAACTTTGATGGAGATCTCTACACAAGTAGATCTTGAAGTTAAAAGGGAATGGATCCAACGATGCTATGGAGTGGACCATAAGGAGTACGGTGCACTCACCAAGGCAAAGAGGACCTACTTCAAGATTACAACCTACCACCTAAACCCAACAGTGAGGTTAAGCAAGATCACTTCCTTCTCTACATGTGCATGTGTTGCTTTAAGTGGAAAATTCTTGGTCAACCTCCCCCAACTCATCTTTCTAGAGATGAAGAAATGACTCAAAGAGAATAAGCATGGGAGGAAGACACTTACCTTTCCTTTCCTCATTAGAAAACTTTTCAAAAGGGGAGGGATAGCCCATTAAGCTAATGACATGCTTCATCATGCTCTTGCCACCTCTTGGTAGGACATGATGAAAGACAAAGTGCCTACCAAGTTAGTTGAAGAGGAGTAAGCACCACCTACTATAGAAATAATGTTGAATGCTCATGCAGTAATTGAACACATGAGGAAGCTCTATGAGTAACTCCTGCAATAGAAAAAGCAATAGAAAGGACCTAGTGGTGGAGAGCCCTTAGTCTACTAGCTAGCTTTGAGTCATTTGAATGAAGTAACTTGAATAATAAGTTGGATGGAAGAGACTGCACCACTATTTTTAGCACAAAGGATGTAGGCACCTGAGAGATCAAATTTGAGTGTCCAAGAAGTGATGGTGTCCATCCATGGACAAAAAAAATTCCTAGAGACCTTTAAAAATGTCATCATTTTCCTAGTACACCTAGAGGAGGGTAAGGGAGTCACTATCTTAGTGATGCAGTACCATGGATAGGAAACAACAATAGAGGTGGTGGCCAATCGAGGTGGTGCAGGTGTCCATGGGAGTGAGAAGAGGAAGGCTAAGTGTAGTCCAACACTAGGAGGTATTGGATTGACTAGTGAAAACTATGCAACCACTTCCAGAGATCTTTGATCTCTCTAATAATATCATTACTACCTAATCGGACCTATTGGAGATCAAGGGCAAGCTCCTCATTGCAAACGTCCAACTTTAGATAGCCATGATAAAAAATTAATAGTTGGCTGTCAAAGTTGCAAAATTGAGAGCCCATTTTACCAATTCCACCATTCTCAACCAAGTAGTTATAGGAGATGAAGCTTTCTTACAGCTTCAAAACAAACTCAAAGAGGCTGAGCATGTAAAGGAGATGGTAGTCTTCGAGACGTCCTTAGTGGAGGTCCTAGCCTTTAACACCAATAAGGACTTGTTGCAAGTTCATAAGGATAACTTAACTCTAACCAAGAACATTCATCACCTACATAATGTAGAAGCACAAAAGGACCAAAAGGTTAACTTCATGCAACAACAGTAAGAGTAGCTTGCCAAAGTAAACATGGACTTGAAGAGAGTGGCAGCTAAATATTGTAATCTCTTAATGGAGGAAGTTCGTGCCACCAGAAAATTGCTATTGAGGTAGCCATCTAGAAGAATAAGGCCTTGAAATTTGAATGAGTAAAAAATCATTACAGGGATCAAAATGGCCTTCTCAAAGATGTAAATGAGAAAGAAATTCAATTGATAAAGGTAAAAATGAATGAGACCCTCTAGCAAAGAGATGATGTGTGGCAACCAATCTTTGATGGATTAAATGTCTAAAAAAGTAGAGATATGCTTGAAGGAGTTATAGATTGAAGAGATGATAGAATACATAGAGTTAACCAACCTCTGTCATGCAAAATTGGCAATGCTAACAATTGGAAGGCTATAGTCAAAGTTGGAGAAATAGCTGGCTAGACCTCCTTTATGAGGCCAAGTTCAAGCATCACAAGGACACACAATAGAAGATGAAAATAGTGAATGCAGAGCTTGAAGTTCTCAGGAGCCGATTTACAGACCAATGATCAGTTGCTAAGAACCTAGCAAAAAGGTTGAATGACTTCCATGAGTTGTAGAACCTTGTCAAGATGTTCAATGTTGAATGTAAGCAATTCACAACATGGATTGTCAACATTAAGAGATTGTTCTTGACAATGTCCTATCTATGGGACATCTTCATACTAGCACACATTGGTGATGTCACATGGACTATGTATGATTCACGAAGTAAGGATGAGAAGATGAAGGCATTGATGGATGTCTTTCACCTTTCACCAAAAGTAGTAGCTACAACAGAACAACTGTAATAGCTACCTTAGCCTCAACTACCACCACCATGAGTATCAGAGGCTAGAAAAGATCCTTCAGCACCCTAGGAGCCTTCACCTCCTAGCACTGTTTGATTTTCTCTTCATCTTCGGTAATCAAGAGATTCCAACTATCTACTTTTGTAAGGGTGTTTAATTTTATTTTCTTGAACATCCATTTTTGTAATTATTGTGATTCCATACAATCAATCACTTAGAGTTAGTTAGTTTATGGTTCCATACCTTTCCAATTTTGTAAGAAGCTGAATCCTACTTTTGTTCACTCCAGGATGAGTTTTTAGTTAGTCATGGAGGCATGATGAATCCTACAATGGGCTACATCAATGCATCCCCATCGACACATCCTCATCAATGCATGGGTTGATGCATCGACGCAATGCCTATCTCTACCTATATAAATGCGCATACCTAGTGAATTTATGGCACCGTTGAGTTAATAGAATAGCTAAGTTCTTGAAGTTTTTTTTCCATGAAAATTAGAATATTTTCTAAATGCCTGCAATAAGACTTCAAGGATTGTACGAATCCTTATTTAAGCATCAATGTACCTGAACACTTTGATGTGCCAGCAATAAAGATAGGATTCTTGAAACTCCTTACAACACTTAAGAATAGATTAATGTTTACTTTCATGCATTTTATTATTCATGCACTTTCCATTCATGGATTTAATTAATTAATGTACATAAGTACAATTGCCTTGAACATACCATTAATGCTTGGTAATCCTAGTGGTATTATCATTTGGTTTGCCTAGTAGCCTAACACTTGGTAACTTAGTAGCATTCTTAACGAGTTTAGGATGTGCACCAAAGTTGGGCCCAAATACTTATGTTAGGAAATAGATTAAGGCATTAGATAGTTACTTAGATTAATTCACACTTAATTACTTTATCTCATACTTAGATTAAATTAGATAATATATAAAAATAATAAAAATCATGTGCCTTGGCTTACACTTAACCATACACTTGCACTTGCACAAGTGAAGCCAAGAAGAAAACAATCATGTCCTTAGATCACTATCTTCATTATTGTGCATTTAGAGAGCTAAAGTCCATGGCATTTGATCATATCACTAGTACAACGCTTGTGATTCATATGGTTGGGAATAGGGACTACTCACCACTCATCACATTGATATAAAAATTACAATTAGATGCTTCATTATAATCCATTAATCAAGGCTCCACTTCTGACTTTTTCAATGCTCTCACATCATCATCGCATCTATAACTCATCCATCCACTATTAGTGTATTGAGTCAGCATTCATAAAGCACATTAATTGGTTTTCCCATACATACAAAACACACTTAAGGAAAATAAAAGATCATGAATAATTAATCATTAAGTTAAAAAATGTAAAAATTCTCGCTAAATGCACCAATTTTATTAAAACACTCAAAAAAATAGTAGAAAAAAAGGAACTTTGATATGACATGGAAAATTTCTCCCTCATGAATAATCCATGTTTATCATCTACTAGAACTCTAAATGTAAAATAAGAGATTGATCATTATGTACTCTCAAAGAGGAAAGATATTCTCTATAATGCTTTAGGTATTGCACATTGATCAAGAAAATCTTATCTAGCTCATCTGGATGGTAAATATATGTTGTGCTAGACTAGTGAATTGTATGGACAATGTAGGATCCTTTAAATTAAAGTTGAAACTTCCTCCAAATGAAACAAGTATGATGGATTGAAATAGAAGACCATATCTCTAGGTTTGAAATTAAATGATCTTTCTCAAATATCATAGTAAGCCTTGGTGTATAAATGTTCTAACTTGTTATACAGTAAGATAATTTTGTGATTATCATCAAGAAGATTATGATTGATCAACCTCTTTTTTTCTTTTTCTTTTTATTGCATAATCTAAGATCATATCAAAATCCTCCATACTATCCAACATTGTTATTTCAAGATTAATGAGCATTCATGGAACTTATTCATATACTAGCTCGAATAAAGTGTAGGCAATAGGATTTTTCCATGTCATTCAATAGGCCCAAACAACATCATTAAGATTATTAGCCTAATCTCTTCTATACTTGCTAACCATTTTTCTTAGTATTCTAACAATTTCACAGTTAGTTACTTTTTCTTAGCCATTAGCCAATGGCTAATAAGGGGAAGTCAATTTCTAATTAACTTCACAAGATTTCAATAAATTCTTAAAAATCTTACTAGTAAAGTACATACCATTATTGAAGATCAAGATTCGAGGAATACTGAACTTGTGATGTACATGGTTTCGAAGGAAATTTATTGCAGTGGTATATGAATAATCCTTAATAGCAACAACTTCTATCCACTTCGTACAATAGTCTACACATACAATAATATATGCTTTTTATTAAAGGTTTGAGAGATAGGGCTGTTGAAGCCAATACTCCATATGTCAAAGAGCTCTAGCACTTAGATTCACTATTGTGATCCCTTCATATGTGAAAACATATGCTTCTCATGTTGGCACTTGTCATAGTAAAACATTGATGAGACGTGGTCTGTGTCGGCCGCGATATCGCGTCCTTCCCTGCGATATCGCGTACGCAATATCGTAGTCAGCCGCAATTTCTATAAATAAGAGGCGGCTCTCCCTCATTTGGGATCCCAGTTTTAGTGTAGCGAAGCTCTGGCAGTTTGATTCCTCCAGAGTTAGAATTTTCCCGTGTCTGCCTGCAGTGTGGTGAATGTGATTGTACGGTGTCTTTATTCGAGTGTGCCGTACTTGGACATGCACATGACCGGCATTAAAGATCGAGATTACTTCATCATTGCAGCATTCACTTAGTTTATTTATTGTTATTTATTTCATGTTATTTATTGCTTTCATAGCGCGGTGTAAGTACGACTTGACTACGAGCATCTACGGGTGTGTAC
>MNCI01014110.1:541382-568987 GCA_015680685.1 Gnetum montanum
GAACACATCATACACCTCATCTAGACTAAACCATACGTGACATATGCAAAACTAGTCTAGATGGGAAGACAGCGAACTGCGACCTAAGGCTAACTATCTAGGTGCCACAACTAGTCCATCTGCGGAGTTTGACCGGATCGCACGTGCGACGCTCGTTTCGTATGGTTGAGTGTAGGGGTACCTCGCCACTCATCAAACATAAAGTGTTAAGAAACACAAAACCTGGTGGGCTAAAAATATCCCATGATAAATAACTTCATCATGGTCTATTTTTTAGCATAGTACCAACCATATACACCATGATGCACATGAGCCAAGATGATACCTTGGCTCTCCTCTAGAATACACTAACTTACAAGGCCATCAAGGCATCATTTATAAAGATGTTCTTTGATATTCAAGTAAGGCTTTATTGATTGTTGGAATCATTGGATCTTTCATTTGTCCTACTTAGTAAGAATCTTCTAGACCACTAGGTAATTAAGAATGTCTATAAACCATGGACAATCATGTCTATTTTTGGTGTTAAAGATGACCTTCCAAATATAGTCATCTAGAAAGTCATTAAGAAGCAAACCCTTCCCTTTGTTACTAATTCATATCCATAATGATGATCTGTGACCATATTTTCAACTCCCTTCTAATTAATCATGTAGAGATTAAACTCCTATAAAAGAACCATCCATTAAATCACTTGATGGTTAACATACAGTTTATTCATGAGGAATTGGATTGTGTTATGATTAACATGGATGAAGATTTTACATCCAAGAAAATAATGCCTAACTTTTTTTAATTCAAAAATAATTGTCATTAAGTTCTTTTCAATGATGATGTAGTTCAATTGAGGTCTCATAATGCTTTGACTAGTACAATGACTATGGTAGGGCCTCTTCTTTTTATTAAACTACATCAGGACTACATCCAATGCAAACTCAATAACATCTATCATTAGATGAAATGATTAATCCTAGTTAGAACTCTACAACATTGAGGTTTGAGTTAGCCTTTTCTTCCTATATTGAAAGGAATTTTCACATTATTTTCTTCATAGGAACAAAACATCTTTTGTTGTGATATTAAATAAAGGCATGGCTATTCTAGAATAATCTCTAATGAATCTACAATAGCAACCTATGTGATCAAGAAACAATCACATCTCTTTAACCATTGTGAGAATTTACATCATGTTTCTAATAGTATGGATCTTGTCTAGATCGACTTCAATTCTTTGTTTTGAGACTTTGTAGCTAAGGACAATGTTCTCAATCACCATCAACTAGCTATTCTTCTAGTTCAACTTTAAGTTCACTTGCTATCAATAACGTAGAACAACTTTGAGCCAATTCAAGGCCTCTTGAAATGCTTTTCTATACATGAAAACGTCACTCATGAAGATCTTTATACTTTTGCTAATGTAACCTTAGAATACAAACATCGCAAATCATTGGAATGTGGTTAGTACATTGCATAATCCCAAGGGAATGTATTTGAGGACAAAGGTTTTTCATGAATAGATGAAGATAGTTTTTGCTTGATCCTCTTATGCAATGTTGATATAATTATACCTAGAGTACTCATTAGAAAAGTTGTAGTACTCCTAGCTAGAGATATTATCTAGCACCTAGTCGATGAATGGTAATAGGAAATTATCCTTAAAGTTGGTATCTTTTAGCAGCTTGTAGTCAATACAAAATCTTCATTCATTACCTTTATTTGGTGCAACTATAGGCAAATTAACCTACTAACTATCAAAAATGAATATGATAAAACTAGCTTGTAAGAGATTGAGGATTTCATTTTTTACCATGTTTTGCGTGTTACGATTAAGTCTCTATCAAAGTATCGATCGAGGTTTGATGCTTGAATTTGTGTATATGTGATGTTGAGAAATAAGGAAGTTAATTCTTGTGAGTTCATCATATAACTAAACAAAGGCTTTTCTCCACTCCACAACTACCTTTTTTTAGCTTGATCTTTTGGATTGTCATCAAGGTGAAATTAATGATAATAGAATGACCATCAGTGAGGAACATGTACTCCAAGCCCTCTGGAAGTGGCTAGAGCTCTAGTTATGATGTGGAAACATTTTAAAACAAACTAAGAGTGCCCTAAAATTCAAGACTATACTGTACTACTATAGTATCCTTCATTGTATTCTCTACTTCTAAATCAGATAATTAGACATCAAGTAAGACAAGAGAATTGATTAACCTTTCTAAGATTTGATTTATGGCTTCATGAACCAAATGTTCTTCAAGGTAATTAACATCTTTTATGACATAGAGATGTTTTATGAAACAACAATTGCAAACATACTTGCCACATGACTAGAAAGAGTTACATGAGATTTACTTGGAATGTGTCTTTCCTATCTTATCTTTCCTAGTAATTTCAACATGAAGGACTTGGAACACTAACCTAACATCCATGGTGCTCAATTGAGCTCTTCTCATGATGATAGAGAAGTTCTCTCATCTTATTCCTTGATTTTATTACCAAAAAATCTACAAGATATGGCCATCCTACCAATGTTGTAATTACATCATTTATCTGTTCCATAAGGTACATGTAAAATTGGTTTGCTAGCTCTCATTTAATGTTAGTACTCTTAAGAGGGAGTCCCTAATCAAGGTACTACTACAATGAGATGATGTTAACTTCTAAACCAAAGTTGTAGAAAGCTAGGTAGTGATCATTCTTACCAATTTTAATCTCCACCATGTCACTACCAAGATCTGATTTTTTTTCAAACAGGTGACCTTCTTTTATTGCTTGGGTGGCTACCTTAAATTCTTGGTTACCTTAAATTTATAAAGAATTAGCTAATAAAATTTATATTTTTGGAAATCTTAGAAAGTTTTCTTTAATTTGAAAAAAAAAGAAGCACTACAAAAGATATCTAAAAGCTAAGGTTATATTATGTTCTTTTCAATCTATCAAAAATTCAAGTAATTCTAGTAGTGCAACTTTGAGAGATGACAATTAAAAAGTTCTTAAGTTTCTAATGCTGAAACTTTAACTAACCCTTTCCAAAATATATTATATTTTAAACAAATCTAACAACACATAAAATTTTTGTGTGATGAGGGAGAAATTATTTAATTAGTGACTGTCATTCATTCTGGTAAAAATTCAAGATTCTATAAAATCTACCAAATTATAGATCTAATTTCTCCAAACCTATAGAGATATTGAACTAAAATTTTCATTGCATGTTGCCACCTATTCTGACTTTCTAATAAATTTTAAATCTTTGAAAAATGTTTCAAAATAAATAAGATATAATTAAAATAGTCAATGTCCTCAATTCTAATTGTTCAATTTCCAAGATTGACTAATAATGATGATTGATGTTGATAAAGAAATAAATTGATTAAAGATTGATGAATTCATAATGAAATAGTAAAATTCTTGCTAAAATTCATTTGATGATTCCATGATACAAATTTCTAAGAAATGCCTTGAATATATATGTGTGACAAGTGGGGCAAAGTTAACTAAAAATAATATAACCTAGCCCCAATGAAAAAAAAATTCAAAATTAAATATACATGGATTGGGAAAAAATTAACATTACAACTCCCCATCAATCCAAAAATTTCCTATATTATAAAAATAAAATCCTATTGTATAATAAGAACAAAAAATTATTATCTTCTACTCTAAAAACAAACAAGTATTTGTCATAATATTGTTGCCATCAAGTGTCATTTTGTTTGATCTGCTAGACACTCTTAAAGAAATTCTTCCTAAAGTGGATGTTTCATTCTAATAGTGTTTAGGGAATTGTACTAGGATCTCCTCGATATGGACTCTCATTTTTCTTGTATTATTATCCTCTCCATAGAATGAAGAGAATGAAGTGGACCCAATCCCATAATGCTAATGTCTGCACTTGCGGTAGAATTTTTTGCCAGGAGATCATGGAATTACCTCTGCAACCAAATCAAAAAGTGTTTGGTAATATTGCCTAGTTGTGTACATGGAAGTAGGATAAGCATAATAGGTAATATCACAAAATTTGATTTGCCTCAATTACAATTGACTACATATCCCACCATATATGAGACCAGGGAGTAGAAGTTGTTGCTACTATTTTTGAGGATCTTATGAGACAATATTTCTTGATGCAAGCCACTACTATTAAGGTGTCATTTATGTAAGTGAAGAAGTACCTATCTGTGTACCTTGAAAGGGAACATTGACAAGAAGAACCATCTATGACTGCATCAGAATAGGAAGATTTCATGAAGCAGCACCTTAAGGATTTGGAATTTTTCATTGTTAGTACTACTACATGGGTTGTGGGTATGCACCTCTAGGATAGTATGATCTACCATGGTATTATGTTCTACTCATTTTCCTCTTGATGAAATTAGAATTCAAAGGCATTCTAGCTCATCCCATTTCACTAATCATGTGAGCCGTGACTAGGCGTCATTATGAGTCATGAGGATCTACATAGTATTCATAAGGACCCTTATCACTAAAGGATGAAAAAAGCTTATTTGGATATTCTTTGATGCTATTAGAGAAGGAGAGCTTTCTCTCACCTTTGTCGTTGTACTTCTTTCTATATCCAATTGGTGCAAGTACTTTGGTTGTAGCTTCAATCATCTTACCCTTAATGTCCTTTAGGGTAGTAATCATCTTTTCATCTATCACTTCTAGAACTAGGTCCACCATGTGGCCAAGTCCATTAAGACCTTCTTAGTTTTGACTTGGTCTTGTGCCAAGACCTTGACTCCAATGGGAGGTTTGGTTGTACCTTCAATGTTTTTAATCTTCCTTCTATGCATATGATCATGATTATAATCCTTGGTTGATTATTTCTTTCTTAATTTATCTTTCATGCTTGAAATGGTATCTAGGAGTGCTTTGATTTGGATCATAGATTATTTGTGTACCTAGCCAATTGCATACATTTCTATGTACTTCCTTGTTTCCTACCTCAAGCCTTCCATGATATTCATCAATTGTTCTCATTAGCTAAAGTCATGATTCAAATAATTATGTGTAGTTTTCATGTACTTTTCCATGGAAATGTATAGCAATTCATGGATCCCTTACTTTCAATGGTTAAAATGCAAGCATAGGTTTCAAATTTGATGTATAAGATTCCAACCATAGATACTCATTTTTGAATTGATTTGAAGGGAAAGAACATGTACTAGGTTTCTGCATGCTTAATGAAGATATGAGGAAACAATTTTAGTTTTTTCCAATCATTGAAAATCCCCTATAGGTAGTAAGCATTATCAAATACTTGCATGTGGAGTTGGAAATCATCACTAGTAAGTCCTTTCTATTTTGGAACATTTGCCATGTTAATCTATTTAAAACTACTATCATGAGCATGCTCCTATGAAATATGGATAGCCTCATTGAGTTCATGATAATTACCCTAGTCAAACAAAGGGGCATCTTTATCACCATATGACCTAGACAAATGTAAATGCTAGAACCTAGGAAGTAGATCAGTAACAAGGATTCAAGATGCACTTTAGTGAGTGGATCCTAACCATAGGCATTATTACTAAATTGACCCTTTTCCTTTCTTGTCTATTTTATCATCCTAAGCTTCATCTAAATGGTTAAATGAAAAGCTACGAAAAGCCTTCTCTTTTGTCATTTGATCTCAAAGCTCTTGCCTCTAATGGGATTCATATTTATTATAAATTGGCTTTGAAGTTATGTAAAATACACAATCATCCTCCAATATAATGTTGATCAAGATCTCTTTGAGATCATATGATGTAGCCTCAACCAATCCCTTAGAGAACCATCCATGAGCATCACATTACCTCCTTGCTTATCTTGGTGATAAGCCAAAAAAAACTAGTGGTAGGATCACGTTCTCTAAGTGTTCAAATGTGATGTAAGTCCTCCTTCGTTTTGTCATATTTTCTATGCTAGAGGTCCTTGATGGACTTTGAACATTATTTCTATATCATTCATGGTAATAACCTACACATAACACTAAAGAAACACACACTCAAGTTGAAAATGTTAAGATCAAAATGCATAAGTAGTTTCACGTAATTCACCGATACCTTTCTTGACAACAATGCCAACTATAGGGGTCATACTAGCCATGACTAATGGGATTATATTGTATGAAACATAGTATAATTTGGTTGGAAGCTTCGAAGATGATGTTGAGTAGACTGCCAAGAACACTTTTGTATTTTGTTGTATTTAATCAATGTAAAAGATGTTATAAGACATATAATATAGTAAGAACTAGTGTCATCATGATGAAGAAATGAGAGAATATTTATCATTTTATATTTTATGATTTTTAGATCTTTTATGACTATAAGAATAAAATAATAAAGAATGCACATGCATCGCAGCCTGTCATGGGATAGGTGCAATGCTCACAATCATGCACATACATCATAATCCCTTATGAGATAGGAGCAACACTATACACAGAAAGCAATAAGTGATTCCTTGTCACAACCTATATGTTCCAACATCATGTCATATAGTTTTGAACTCCTTGGGTAAGGATAAATCATCATAGCTCAATGTAACAGAAAGGAAATATATATTTTTGGTATTTTATGTTTTAAGGTATTAACAATACAAAATTAAGGAAAAACCATAAGTTTTATTCACTATGAAAGCACTAGAGTATGCATCAACTAAATGGTTTTAGGCTACATCAGCAAGGTAGCACTCTAATTGAGTCTAGCTATACTTGTGAAAGCAACGATTCAAAACATATACACAAAATAGAAAAGAAATCAAATTACCCAAGTGAGTAGGACCTCTTCATATAAATCAAATGTCAAAGTCTACATAAAATAAAATATTATATCTAAGATGTGTATGAGAGCTCACCCTAAGTATTTATAGTTTTTGTGAAGTAATGATGATGGTTTGTCAACATCCAAGCATCAATGGAGGCTCATCAATGCAACCTAATTTAATTTTGGTCACACTGCAGTGAAGTGGATCAAACTAGGTCATGCAGGAGGTGTGTTAGTGTTCCTGTGCTAATGTAGAAGGTGTGCTAGCATAGGATAGTTAATGAACCCCTCTACTACACTCCAAGCCACTAATTTTGAATGAAAGTTAGAACACTAGGAGATATGTTGAAAGAACCTTAGGATGATTGAATGAAGCCAAAAATATCCTAAGAAACTTATGACATACCCATAGCCTGAATGTGTATTACAAGAGCCAAGGATGCATGCCCGAAAAATACAAACCTTTACCGAACATGCTAGAACTATAAACAAAGAGCATGTAAAATACTTTCCAAGTCCATGGCTTACAAGAGATATACAAAATGCCACTAGATGCCTCATCAATAAACATAATTAAATTATTATGTATTACTTAATTAATATTAAATAATTCAAAAGATAAATCATTAAAATCTTAACAATGATCATATATAATGATAACTAACTAAATTAAACTATGAGTACCATCTCTAGTAATGATGCCAAATGATGAGTGGTACATATGTCCAACACCCAATCATATGATCTACAAAATTCATGATAGACCATGTCATAATCTATGGAAGAAATAGTTTAAATGTATAGAGATAGTGTGGATTAGTCACATGTTATTATTGTTAACAATAGTATACAATGTCACTCTCTACATGAAGACAAAATTTTTAAAGTTAAAATATTTTTAGTTATTTTTTGAGTTGATGGAAAAATGTAATCTATTTTTATTCCAACTCACCTTTATTTTGCAAAAAATTATTTTTTTATAATCAATAATGACTTCTCAAATTTCATAAGTATGGACCCAATCATTTCCTATAAATTGTAAGATAATACATGGATGTAATAACTTGTTTTTAATGTAATAAGCTCTTATTATAACTTTCCTACATGAATCATCTTGTTTCTATAATTATTCACATTCCATAAAGCATTTGTTCTTATACCATCAATAATCTTCATTGCTACCAAATAAGTTTTCAACATATTTTTATCAACTCAATTCAACCTCATCAATAATTATTTCTTCCATCATTCAAACTCAACACATTCTATATTTGATTCAACATTTTCATTACTACACTTTATTTTAAATTTTTCTTCAAGTTTTTAAAATCAAAGTCATCAAGTTTAGAAGTTCAAAGATCATTGATAAGTTTAATGCAATCCAACATTTTTACTAAGAAAGAAATTCAGAGATCTTTATTCAAGATGATAAATCATTTTGAGGCTAACTTAAAAATATTAATTTCATTATATCTTGATCATCTAAAATTAAGAAACTTGTGAAAAAAAAAGTTCACCATAACTTGTGATCAATTTTTAGTATTGTAGTTTTTCATATCATGAGTTTAAAATGACTCATTGTATTGTTGAGATTTTTTTTCTTCAGACCATAACTCATGATAGAATACTAGGACTCTTGGTAAGGTTTTAGTATCAACCACAACTTGTGGTTACCTAGTGCTTGATATAAAGCTATCAACTACAACTTATGGTCACTTCTAATTTAGAAATCTCTCAAGGAAATTTCATCACAACTTATGATCCACTCAAGATAAAGATTCAAATAAGGTAAATTTACCATGACTTGTGGTGAACTCATGGAATAATAACCACAACTCGCGGTGATTTTCTTAGCAAAACCATGACTCTTACTATAATACCATGACTCATGGTCTTCCAGACCACAAATTATTGTTATCAAAAATTTGACAAATCATAAAGCATTAAGTTAAAAGTTTTTAAGAAAATAGTAACAAAATTGGTATTAAAGCCAATCACCATGAGTTGCAATAAGGAAATAGCAAAATGCCCCATTATATTTAATGGAATCCAAGACATTATTCTACTAAAAGAATTAATGAAAGAACTTTTGAAAGTAAATGAAGTATGGGAGGTGATAGAGCTTGCAGAAGGCCCTATCAAAATCGCTTCAAATGGGAAAAAGAAAGAAAAGATGATCTTCTAATTTAAGAACTTCTAGAAGAAAAAATTGGAAGAGAAAATACTTACATGCAAGATTAATCATCATTTTTAATATGTAAGAAAAAATAACTAGAAGATTATACTCATTAAAAATTGTTAAAGAAGTATGAGAAAGATTATGCTCAAATTATCTTAGCAACATCAAAAATCAACAAACAAAACATTTTTTGTATAGAATTTAGTTTGTAAATTACAATTAAAGAGGGATGAAAATGTTGAAGATTTTATTTATAAGAATGTATACTAGCATAAAAAACATAAATGAATTTGGATATGATTTCACTCAAAATCAAAAGGTATAAAAAGTGGTGACAACTCTTTACAATGATCTAAGATATCAAAACATGATGATGAATTTTCTAAAGCATCAAGAATTTGAGCAACTCACCATCAATGATTTAGTTACTTAGATCAAAACACTAGAAAGCTTGAGAACAAATGGTAATGAGAGAGAACAATTTTTCTTTGTAAGCAAAGGAAGAGAAAGATCTAATAAAAAATATACTTAAGATCAAAACAATTTAGACATAATAGATACTTCTAAAAGAGATAACAAAGGTATGGGATTTATGAAAGGAAGATGGAATTCTCAAAAGTAGAGAAATGTACAATTATACTATTCTATTACCTCATGAAAATACTGTAAAAGAAGAGGTTGCTCCATAGAAACATGTTGGGAATAAATAGGACTTGATTCTCTACAAATCTAGGAAGCAAATCAAGAATAAGTAATAACCTCAGGCTCAAACCAAAAAGGAGACAAGGTAAATTCAAAGCTCTTAATTCTAGTAACTTCATTACAAACTAAGAAAAATTGATAGCATATAGGTATCATCTTCTTCAATACAAACTAAGCAAAATTGATAGCATAAAAATAGGAGATGATGTTTACCTTAATTTATAAGGACTTGGAAATTGCATTGTCAAATTGGCCAATAACAAAGTCATAGCCATCACTACTATCCTCTATGTACTAAAACTCTCAAATCCCCTTATTTCAATAGAACAAATGGCTAAGAAAGAGATAAAAATAAGCTTAAAAAATGATTGGTGCATCATTAATAAGCAAAATAAAGAAGAAACCATTGGAACAAAAGCCTATAAAAATACAATCTACTGTATGGATTGTAATAACTTTGATCCTAAAGGTAACCTCATTCATGATAATAATCAAACCATAGTTTAGCTTTCTATTAGTAATGAATATACTTATCAAAACACCTCCAAGCATTAATACTACATACTAAATGAAGAAGAAGCTAATACTTGGTACAAAGTATTAGGACCAATATCTTATAACAACCTAGAAAATATGTCAAAGCTATAGAAAGTAATAGGAATTCAAATTAGAGATACTCCCAAAAAAATATAAAATTTGCATTCAATGAAAGCAAGCCAACATTCCTCATACTACAACTATGCAAAGAAAACACAAACCTCTATATCTTCTTCACATGAATTTTATTGAACCTATGTCTATCACATCAATAGAAGTAAGTAATTATACTCTTGTCATGCTAGATGATTATTCAAGATGTACCTAAAATAGCAACATGAAAAATAAGGCTGATGCTATAAATAATTTCAAAGACTTCTACACTATCATGAAGAATCCTATGAATATATTCATCAAAACCATCAAATCATGTAGATGGGAAGAAGTCATCAACTAATAATTTAAATATTCCTATACAAATCTAGGTATTTTTCATTAGATCACATGTGGATATAGTCCAAAATCAAATGGTATTGTATAGAGGAAGAACAAAACTTTGCAAGACATGGTAAGATGTCTTATAGAAAATGTTTAAATTTCAAATAATTTTTGGATCATGGCCATGAATATAAAAACCTACATCAACAATAGAATAATAAGAAACAATAATAAGGACAAGTCATATGAATTCTTTCATAAGAAACTTCCAAATATAAAACCCATGAAAACTTCTAGATATTACTGTTATGTCAAGAATTCAAAACAATTTGTAGATAAATTGGACATTAGAGAATAAAAATACATTTTTCTAGGTTATGATACTAAAACAAGTGAAGAAAATTGCTATGATCTCATAGAAAAAAACTGATACTTATCCAAAGATGTTGTATTCATGGGGAAAAAATTGGCATGAAATATTTCCAAATTTTAAGTAAAAGATCAAAACTTCAAAATAATCCCAAACTATGGGTATAAAGAGATCACCCTCTAAAACAAATGTTGGACACCATTTTTAAAAGAAGAAAAACTAGATTAAATTTCATTAGTAACTTATCATATTCAAGCCTTTCTCTGGAATCAAAGAATGTAGAAACATCCTTTAAAAAAAACCAAAAAGAAGCCATGCATAGAGAACATGAGCCATCGTGAAAAAAAAACATGAAATTTGGTTGATAAATCAAAAGAAAAAAAAGATGATTTATTGCAAGTGGCTATACAAAATCAAATTTAATGAAAAAGGAGAAGTCATCAAATATAAAGTAACACTTGTAGCAAGAGGCTTCAAACAAAAGAAACACATAGACTGAGAAAATTCTTTCTCTAGTTGTGAGATTTGAAATTATTAAACTGATCCTCTTAATTGCTATTCATTACAAATTCAAACTCCATCAAATGAATGTAAACTCAACCTTCCTAAATGGCAACATCAATGAAGAAGTATATATTTATCAACCAAAAGAATATACTAGCAAAGGAAATGAGCACAAAATATGCAAATAAAGAAAAGTACTATATGATCAAAAACAAGCTTGTAGAGCTTGGTTCCATAGAATTGATGATTGCTTGCTAAAGAACTTAACTTGCATGTTTTAACCAATCTTATACCATAAACATCATAACAAGGGTTTCATATCTCTCTCTATGTGGATGATTTCATATTTACAACTACAAATGATAAATTAATAGAAATCTTTTAGATAATTATGAGAAATTAGTTTGAAATGAAAGACTTAGAGAAATTGAAGTATTTTCTTGGAATTCAAGATGAACAAGACAAGGAGGGAATCAAAGTTCATCATACCAAATATTTCACATTCATTCTAGACAAATTCAAAATCAATGAAAAACATACTACAAAAAATCATTTTCCTTATAACAAAACGTCAATAAAGTGATAGTGTTGATGCATGCCGGTCAATGCAACCCCATCAACATATCCCCATTGATGCATCTTAGGATGTGTTGATGTAGGTACATTGATGTTGATCTAGGTGTTACCTATATAAATGCCCACACATTTCACATTCATGGCACCTTTTAATCATTTCTTTAGTTGAACTCTTGTAGTTTCTCCCTATAAAAGTTAGAATATTTTTCCCTTTGAGTACCCAAAACATGGATTCAAGTAATTATATAGAATTTTATTTGAGTGCATATGTGCCTCGACACATTTACATGAAAGAAAATCAAATTGAAATTTCTTTTATCCATTGCAACACTTGGATTAGCATAACTTTACTTTCCAGTAATTTAATTTCTTATTATTAAGTAATTAATATCATCATTTGTAAGTAACATGAGTACAACCACTTCGAGTAGAATATATTAATGCTTGGTAATCCTATTAATGGATACTTGGTATGCCTAGTAATAGACACTTGATAATCCAATAATGTTAGTATATGTTCAGGATGTGTACGAAAAATGGGAATGAAAACTTCATATTTAGGCTAGTTAATTAATTAAGTAGTTAGTTAGTTTTTTAATTTAAATATTAAATCTTTATTTACTTAGAAAAATAATAAAAAGTATAAAAATAAATATCTTATACCTCAAACTCACTTAACCATATGCAAAGATTAATACAAGTGTTGATTGGAAAGATAATGACTAATGATTACATAGTTTACCATCTAGAAATATCGACCACTTAGGTAAATAAAGTTCATGGAATTCGACCAGATCGTGTGTACACACTAGTGATTCATATGATTAGTCATAGGGAATACCTACTACTCATCATTGGCACCATTGTTGGGGACTTAGTTTAGTAATTGCACTAAGTATTAGTAGATAGTGAACTCATAAAAATTTGTTGTAAAGAGTAAATAATGTATTATCTTTTAAAATAAATAATAATAATAATATTTTATTAGTGCACACTTTTTCAAAATAACTAAGATGACTTCTTCTTGCAAGAATGATTTAGCATCACCTATTGATGATTCCAACCAGCAACATGATGGATCTAAAAGGACTACTAGTGAAAAATGTAAATAGCTAAAAGTGATCTATACACATCTTGATCCCTACTATTTGGATTTTACTTTCATTCTTCATCATGATGAATAACTACACTGGAGGGATTTGGAGGGTAACATTTTATTACCTCTCAATCAGTCCATTCCCTTAATGCTCATGATAAATCTCATGAAGTTGGGGATCAAGTCATTAGGCCTAGATTATGAGGTAACATACCATATTTCTAGGGGTTATCAACCAACAGATGCCCAACTTAGAAAAGATCAACACATGAAGGCACACTATGAAGCCTTCAAGGGAAAAAATGTCACAATATTATTATTTCTACAAACACAAAAGAAGGCCTCTGAATTTCTAATAGGGTAATCTTAACATCAAGATCCTACTTCTTTTTGGGAGGAATATACACTTCACCAATAGTTACAATCAACCTTGGTGGATAACCAAGACGAGGGAAGAATAGGGTCTAGAACCAGGAGAACCTCTAGGCAAAGGTCTCCAAATCATTTCTAAAAATAAAAAGAAAAAGAAAAATCAAAGGACCACATGAGAAGGACTAGTCAGTACCACTCTCTCAACCCTCCACCTTCACCATTCTCCTCATTTTCAAACTCTAACAAGAAGAACTGTGGTCAAGACTAAAGGAGGAACGATTGAGACAAAGATGGAGATGACCAAAAATCCCATCATAGTGATGGGAAAAGTGAGCACAATCAATTGCAAGATGAAGAGAAGCATCATTGAGAATGAAGGAATAGTAGGTTACATCATAGGAGATATGACCATGAATATAATGACTATGATGAACCACTACTAGCTACAAGAAGCATGATTAATATTTCAGAATTAGTTTGAATCCCTACCATGCATCAAAGTGATAGTTGAATCAGATAACTTGATATGAATAATATCCCTAAGTTTGAAGGAGGGTACAACATTAACTTGCAACATCACTTACAAGCCTTCTATGATACCTATGCCTTGTGGAACATTGAAAATGAGTGGTAGAAAATAAAACTATTTTATAGGACACTCATCAAAGAAGTTGAAAGTTTGTACTAATCCTTGGAGATAGAGTTCATTCATAGATGGAATATAATGCTGAAGCTATACAATGATAGGTACCAAACATACTATAGGATGTTAAACCTAAGAAAACAAATCCAAGCATGAAAACAAGATAATCATGAATTCTTGGATACAGCCCTACATATGTATTACTTTCTTTTCCAATGTTGTCCAAGCCATGATTTTTCTCAAAGGGATTAGCTTGACCACATAATAGATGGGCTCTAAAAAAAATCTAGAAAAACTCTTAGAGTGTATGCCCAAGGAAGATTATCAAAGATGAGGATCCATAAGATCCAAAAGCTTATTCTTTAAGTGATAAAGGAAGAAGGAGATGTTAAAAAGTAAGGAAATATAGAGGAATACAATAGGAAAACCTTGCCAATTTAGAAATATGTTACAAAAATATTGACTAAGATGGATAAAATATGGGATTCCTTTGATAAGAAGTTCCAAACATCTCTCAAAATCATGGAAGAGAAAAAAGAGTAGGGGAATAGGAATAGAGACAAAAGGAGAAGAAAGAATATAGGAAAGGAGTACTATCAACAAAAAGGTAAGGTTGTAACAGTTGATGAGGTTTCAGATTTTGAAACAAATAAAGAAGAATGTGAAATATACCAATATGAACATCCCAAGGAATGTTATCCTATAGTGTCACATTTATAAGAATCTGGGATGTACTCTTTAAATTCAAAATTGCCAAAAATGTAACCACCCAGAAGGTTACCTTATCTGCAAGACAATTATTAGCAATAGTTCCACTAATAACAATACTATCCAAGTGGAGTGCCACCTTAATCTTAAAACCAATATCAACAATGGCAAAACCCATAGTCGTGGGGGATGCCACCACCATGGTAGCAATATCCTTACCGATAGCTAAACCCATATGGATATTATGTCCAGCAACCTCTATCTCCTCATGGCTTTGCATGCCATACTCCCTTCTTCCATCACTACTATCCCCTAGAATATCATAGAACACTTACTTCACAAACCAAGTCTCCTTCCACTTATCCTCCTCCCTATTCACTAGCTCACCCTATACCCTTTAATACTACTCCCTTGCCACTTGCATCACCTATGCAAGGGGAAATTCCACCATAGCCTTAACAACAAAATGCAATGGGGATTGTGCACTTATAGCCAGATGATAATTTGAGTGGTTTTTAACATAAGTCTTATAAAAGGGCTTTCTTTAGATCCAACAGTCTACCTAAACACTATAGACATTTTTTGCTAATAACCTTGCATTAATTAATTTTTAAGTTACCACCAAGCAACCTTCAAACCAAAAGTTCTAGATTGTTCATACTGTAATGTTGACCCATGCAATTAGAGATTGGATCAAGGTAGGACACCTTCCAAAGAAAATATCTAATCTTGGGAGTCCCTTAATTTGTTTATAGATGACAGGAAATGATCTATGCAAAGCTCTACTTGATTCAAAATTAGGGGTAAACTTAATCTCTCAAGAAATATACAAAACTTAGAATATGGCTCCACTCAAGAAATACAATATTAGATTAGAGCTTGCTAATCAATCCATCATGTTTTCTTGGGATTGGTGGAGGATACTACAACCATCATTTGTGGATGGTCCTATCTAGCAAATTTCTTAGTAATCCATGTAGATAATTGTAACAAAAACTTTTCCATTATTATTAGAAGGGCTTAGCACAATACCATTGATTTCAATATGAAGATCAAAGACCTTTTCTTAGAAATTTGTAAGGAAAATGACTTTGGAAAAGTAGAGAAGAAGCAAGTTCTATGCATCATGTATAGTGGCATGAAGTGCCATTATGTGCAAAAGATATCGACCATAAAAAGTACATTTGTGATAGCATGCAATAAGTGTGCCAAAACATCCAACATTCAAAGGTAGAGCCTATATGTAGCAACCACAAAACAAGAAGATACACAGTGGTTGACAACAAAGGTTGACACTAATTCAAAAATATGCATGAAAGTAGTAGAGATCCTCATAAGTGCTTATAATGATAGAATGAATTAAATGAAGCATATTCATAAGCAACTCTTCCATAAATAAGAAGAAATGAATTGGAAATAGTTGAAAATCCCTTATTATTTTAAACAATAACTTCTTAAATTAAAGACCTTACTGACAACTTTGGAATATGTATTTCTCAATCATGGCAAGCTGGTAATTATTATTACCAATCTCACCAAAGAATAAAAAGGAAAGCTACTAAAATTTGTAAAAAAATGTCCAATTGCTTTTTATTGATCATATCATTAGTTAACTAGAATAGATTTGTGCATATGCTAGCACCGAACCTATATAGACTTAACTATCAAGGCAAGGAGGTAGCATAGAAAAGATTGAATCCAAATCTTAAGCAAGTTATTAAAGATGAAGTTAAATAACTTCTTAAGATAGGATTCATCTATCCTATGATAGACATTAAGTGGGTAAGCCCACTCATTCTTATGCCAAAAAAAGAAGAAAAATGAAGTGTTTATATAGACTTCAAACTATTAAACATTGCTACATTTAAAGATCATTTTCCATTGTCATTTGTAGACCAAGTATTGGATACAACTGCAAGATATAATTACGACATTTTTCTAGCTGATTATAGTGGCTATAGCAATATTTAAATTACACTAGAAGAGCAGGCCAAAATAACTTTCACAAGTTCCTAGGGAACTTTTAAATATAAACAGATGTCCTTTGTCCTTTGTAATGCTCCTTTAACTTTCCAATGTCTTGTACTAAGCATGTTTCAACAGTAAATTAGTAGTGGTGTGGAAGTCTTCATAGATGATTTCTCTACCTATGATAGTGACATTAAATAAGCATTAGACCATCTTGAGCAAGTGTAAAATGATGTTTAGAAATGAACCTACAACTCAATTAGCAAAAGAGCCACTTGATGGTTTGAGATGACATTTTATAGGGACATCAAATTTTAGGAAAAGGGATTTAGGTGGACCCTAAAAAGTAAGGTTCATCCATGGAATAACCTAGCAACCTCAAACTGTAAAAGATATGAGGTCATTCCTTGGTCATATTAGTTACTACAAGTGCTTCATCAAGAATTTCTCTAGGATTAACAAACCACTGGTGGAACTCACAAAGAAATATGCACTCTTTGAATGGACCAAGGAATGTGAATAAGAATTCCAGTACTTAAAGTAGAAGCTCATAGAAACTCTAATTCTATGCATACCAAATTGATCCAGACCATTTCATATAATGATAGATGCATCTAACTATGCTTTGGAAGTGATGCTTACACAAATGGATGATTAGAAACATCCATATTATATCCATTGTACAAGTAGAAGCATTGTGGGTGCACAACTTAACTATACCATCACTGAAAAGGAACTTATGGAAGTGGTATATGCCTTGAAAAAAATTCAAGCACTATGTGCTTTGATACCCAATTTTTATGCACATTTATCATAGTGCAATTTGCTTCCTAATAAACAAGCCAATGGTGAGCCCCCATGTTATACAATAGCTAGTAATCTTATAGGAATTTGATCTTACCATGGTGGACAAGAAAGGAATTGAGAATGCATTTGCCAATTATTTATCTCAATTAAGATGGGATAGCAATGAGAATGAAAAATCCTTATTTGACCAATTTTCAAATGAACTCCTCTTTGCTAAGTTCATTGAAGTTAAAGGACCAAAGGTTACCAATTGGTGTGATGAATTCCTCTAATATCTTCTAATATAGGAGACTCCCTCATAATAGAATAATAAGAATAAATAACAATTTCTTCACCAAGTTAAGCATTACATTGAAATCCAAGGTAATATGTACAAGGTTTGTACTAATGGCCTAGTTTGATGGTATATACCTAATGGAAATTAATTGAGAATCATATAGGATGCTCATGAAGATCCTTGTAGGGGCCATTTTGTAGGAAGGAGAATAGCTACAAAGATCTTCATGGCAAGATATCTTTAACCAACAATCTTTAAGTATGTTCACCATTTCTCCTATTCATGTAAGTAATGTCAATGAGATGACATGAATGGAAGGGTTCCAAAAGTGAATTTAACTACTATAGCCTTTTAAATCCTAGGAAATTGACTTCATGGGATCCATTACTATCATATCAAATGGGAAGGCCTACATCATAGTTGTTGTTGATTGCTACACCAAATAGGTTAAAGTTATAGTCATATCTTACTATATATCTCCCACTACAACTTGATTTGTTTAAAAACAAGTGGTAAATAAGTTTGGCATGCCTAGAGCACTAATTTTGGAAACTAGAAACATTTCATGAAGTCTATTTTTTGGAAGTTGATGCAATGCTTGGGATGCAACATTAACTTAAAACCCTCTATCACTACTAAGCTAATGGTCAAGCTAAGGTTACCAATAGGGAGATCACAAGAATCTTAATATGAATCATTAGTAGATCTAGAAAGGCTAGAGTACCAAACTTAATAATGTTGCTTAGGAATATCTCTTAACATCAAAACTTCCTATAGACTACTCTCCCTATGAGCTAGTGTATGAAAAGTTACACAAACTTCCAATCCAAGCCAAACTCCGTACAGTCACAATTGTCTTCAAACTTGACCTAAATATTAATTTAGCCCAAAAAGAGCATCTCATCATACTCAATGTGCTAAATGAAAAATGAAGAATAGCCCTAATGATAAATAAAGTGCACAAGGCACACAACAAACAAGGTTATGACACTTAGGTAAGGAAAGTTATATTCTAACCTAGAAATAAGGTTCTTTATTGGAATCTCATGCATGTGCCATAACGAACGAAGTTTCAAACATTATGGGAATGACTTTACATTGTTCATTCAACTTTTCCTTCTAGGTCCATGACAATCTACCATCCAACTAGCTCTAAAAAATACATGTTAGTCAATTATAATAACTTAAGCCATTCATGAATTTCTAAGTAACCAGTAACACTAACACCTCTGCATAAGAACAAGCATGCTCTATTTTTTGAATCTTCTCCTCTAAACTTAGTTGTGGAGAAGATGGTCATCCATTATAATATCTTGATGATGATAACTAATTTTTCACCTCTTTATTTTACAATATTCTTATTTCTTTCTTTTCTTTTCTTTTCTTCTTTTTTAATTTCATTCAACCTTGTTGAAAATCTCTAATTTTGTTCATTACTACTACAAATTTTAGAAATTTATTTAATGAAGCTATCAATGTTATGATTGATTAACCAAAAAGCCAAATTTTATCCTTGGATTATGTTCTCTAACTAACAATTTGCCAATTCTCTAGTGATACCAGGTAGTGAGTTCATGACATTCACACATTCCATTTACTCCATGCGAATATTGCATCCTGGAAACAGGAAGGTTCGTTTACATTACAACTAAAATTAACAAATGATCTTGTTATCCAAAACACTAGAAAAGGACCAAGTGAAAATGGAAAATAATGTGACCTCAAGAGGATTTTTTGTATTCTTCTTTCAACTTCCTTCTTAAGTTCTATAATTCTTCACAAGTATCATCACTCGTATTGTTAATCATAAAAAGGAAACATGTCTTTGCATGGTGTGGTTCCCAAAAAAAAAATAATAACAAAAATTCAAAGCACATCCCTTAGATATAATAATGGACTAAAAGCATTGGTTATGAGGCTAGAAAGACATGTTACCCATGCCTAAAGGTACCTCTCTAACTAAGGTCCTACCTACTTTCTTCTTTACTTTGTCATAAAATTTTGATGATCCAAGAGGAGAACTATGTCAATGCGAGGTGACTATGAATAGAATGGACTTGGTCTAGACTTGGAATGGATCCATATCATATCATCTTTATAACATTTTTTATCAAGAATCTTATGTGACTAGGATGTAGATTATCCATCCATTATTCTCTCTCTCCACCATTTGCATACCTCATTTTCGATCATCTCACTGCCTCATATTCTAGCAAATTAATAAGTTTTGTTTTCTAGATAACATACCCTAGGAAAATTCCTCAAATGAATATGGAATTTAACCTAAAATAATCATTCATCATCCTTGGTGCCCATGGACTCCTTGTAATCAAGGTATGCAAGGCTTAATAGGTATACATCTACTTTAGGAAGAATCCACTTGTATTTTCTTTTGTCTACCTTAAGTTAAAACTCCTAACCATGGATTGCTTATGCAATGAATAACTTTAATAGCCTTCTAGCATCTAGTTTTTCTTTATTTGGCATTAAAACAACCTCAAAGAACTCATCCAATATACACTAATTACTTCCAATTTGTAAAACATACCCTTTTTCATGTTGTTGTATAATTATTCATCTTTTTGGCTTCTTTTTGGCTCCTATTTCATCCCCAAACTCATTTAGAATTCCTCCAATTTCCAAGTAAAAATATAGTTAAGAATAGCTGCATTGACACAGCCCCATCAAAGCAGTTGGATGAGTTGACATAGCCTTGTTGATGTAACCCCTTCCATGCAACATGAAAAATGTATAAATACACATGATACTTAGCTCATTTTTTACCATTTTCTCAAAACACTAAACAAGTTTTTGTAAGTTTTAAAAGCCAAAGAACTTTCCCGAAGCTCTAACTAGCAAACTGCTTACCTAAATTCATCCATGATCCCCAAGCTACTAGAAGTATGGTTTAGATTGTGGAGGCCTCAAACCTTAGATTTTTCATAGAAAATTTTTCAAACTTCCCATGAATAAGATATTAAAATAGTAATCACAAAAAGTTAATATCAATAAACAAACTTTGTTCGATAAGGAAAAAATTATAATTAAATAAGAACATAAGCATGTGACCATGAAATAAAAACTTAAATAATAAAATTTCAATGTCTAAATAATCAACATAACCTAATTTAACAAAGGAATGTATCTAAAGGAAACAAAGGTTATGTATAAGAGTTATTTATGTGTTATGTTTGTAATTACAGATGGCATCAAAGAGAGGACCATAGGTGGGAGGGCCATCACGGCCTAGGGAGAAGCAATCCTGAGGAAGGGGCCAACAAAAATAATAATAACCCCAAGAATAAGCAGCTAAACTACCCATGCTACTAAGCCTTTTTAGGAAGACCCCTAAGTAAAATCTATTAGGCAAATTCCTACTATAGAAATGGGCTAATCGAAGCAAGATGAGGTTCCAAGACCATGACTTAACTTGAAGGTCACATTTACTAAAGCCTATCTAGATAAGATCCAAACCAAGGAGTCTAAAGCTCCATCTTTTAGGAGTTAAACATGAAGTCATTCTTTGAATTAGCTCCAGAAGAGATNATTTTTCTTGAAAGTCCTTTCTATTCTAAGGAAGATAAGTTAGGGTAAGTTGATTGGAAATTTTTTTCTTAGAGTCATACATGCTTTAGTAGAGAAGGCTATTAACTTGCTTGGCCTCACAATTGGATTAAGGTTATAGGCTATGATCTTGAGGTAAGCACTTTTTGCCTTGGTTAGGGCACTATACTTCAAACCAAGTAGGAGATGGTGATATCTTGAGGGATTACATTGTTATTTTTGCTAAATTTGCCCCAGTGTTGGGCAAACCAAGGGCTTTTGCAATGGCTTCAACCAAGTAGGAGATGGTGATATCCTTGATTTTGATTGATGCATCTCCTTGTCGATTGTTCAGAAATAGGTAGGTTTTTCCNGTCTCCTAGTACACTAGTCATCTAGGAAGTGAACTTTGCCCTAATAGTCATTTGTTGTCTTCCCAATTACACTTGTGTTGTACAAAGGTATGGTTAAGTGTAATTGAGGCATCTGATCTTTATTATTTTATGTTTTATGTTCCTACTGTTTGAAATAGAGAAATGAAGTAATTTAATTTAGCTAATTAACTAATCTCTAACTATTCCTAACACAAGCATTCAGTCCCACGTTCCATACATGTCCTAAACCCATGTATCCACTACCAGGGTTACCAAGTGCTATGCTACTGGGCAAACCAAGTAATAATGCTACTAGGATTACCAAGCAAATACGTGTTTATGCTTGAAGTTATCGTACTTATGTATTTACTCTATTTAGCTTAATTAATTAACTAATCACTTGAAGTCTAATTTAGCTTAATTAATTGCATAATTAAAAAAAATAATAAATGCATAAATAAATCATTAATCTATTCCAATTACTACAAGGTTTGATCAAAAGGCTCATCTTTATTATCATTCACACTGGTGTGTTCAGGTACAACAATGCTCAAACAAAGATTCTACTATGGGCACTTAGAGAAATATTCTAACTCTCAAATGACAAAACTACAAGAGCTCTACTACAACTATGACTTGAATCTTCCTTAAACATAGCTAGTGAGTGCATATTTATAGATTTTATTGTAGCACTACGTTGACGGGGTCCCATAGACGCAGTAAACACTATGTCAATGCAACCCTGTTGATGGGGCAACATCACATAGACAACACCATGTTGATGGAGCCCCATTAACAAGGCCACATCAATGGAGGTCCATCAATGTGACACAACAATGATTCATCATACCCCCATGACTAAATGAAAATTCATCTTTGAGTTCCTTTACAAAATTGGGAAGGTATGAAATTATTAATTGACTCTTGATATAACAAACTAACATGAGAAAATTGAGTGCCCGAGTGTACAAATCAACAATGTTACAAAAATTATGGTGTTCATGACACAAAACTAAACACCATGACATGATAACTCAAAACTAGATAACACATCCTCTAATGGCATGAAGGTAGTTGAAAAGATTAGACAATCCTAGGCGGTGGAGTTTCTTGAGGTTCTAAAGGACCTTCATTAGCTTTGAACACGTGCAGGGGCTGAGGTTGCTATGGCTATCCTATTGTGATTACCACCTCCAATGGAAGGTAAAAGGCATCCAGTAATGCCTTCATCTTCTCCTCTTTACTCTAGGGATCATTCATAGTCCACATGGCATTGCCAATGTGGGCTAGAATGGGGATATCCCATGGACATGGCATTAACTCCTTAACATTGAAAAACTAGACAACAAATTATTTGCACTTGACATCAAATTTCATAAATGCATTTTGCAACTCCTAGTAGTCATTCATTCATTTGGCTAGGTTCTTTGTAATAGATCTTTGATCAATGTATTTATCCTTGAGAACCTCGAGTTCCATGTTTGCCACCGCAAGCTTTTTCTTGGTGTCCTTATGGTGCATGAACTTAGCCTCATACAACAAGTACAAGCTAGCCACTTGCTTCTCTAGTTCTAACCGCAGTTGTCTAGTAGTCAACATAGCCAAATTTTTATATCGAAGATTGGCAAGCTTCATGTATTTTATCATCTCCTCAATCTACAACTCCTTTATATGTAGATTTCCAACTTATTGTAGGCATCTATCCCATCAACAATAGGTTTTCAAACTTCTCTTCCTTGTTGGAGTTTCTAGAGGGTTTTATTTACTTTTACCTTTGCAACTAGATGTGCTTTTCATTAACTTCTTTCTATAGACTGACCTGATCTCTATAACATTTCTTGCCTCTCTCAAATTTGAGAGCCTCTGATTTCTAGGTAGCTACCTCTATTACTATCTTTTGGCAATGGGCCTGGACCTTCTCCGTCGAGAGGTTTTTATTTTCAACTACCAATCTCCTTAGCTCTGTGTTTGCTCTAGCTAGTCACTCCTGTTGTTGATGGATAAAGTTAGTCAACTGTTGTTTATGCTCATCAACATTTTGCATATGATGGTTCTTTGTGGTTAGTTGCACATTCTCCTGGAAAGTTAGATCCAAGGCCTTCTAAATTTTGTGCTAGGTAGCTTCTACCAAGGATCGGTAGAACACCATCGTTTGCATCACATCCTTAACCTCTTTTAGTCTGGTGCGAAGCTGTTCAAGAGCTTCATCTCTTGTCAATGCCAGGTTGAAAAATGTAGGGTCAATAATTGGGCTCTTAATCTAGCAACTTTAGCAACCAAGCATTCATTCAGTTCCTTGGTTATTTCATGTTATCCTTTGAAGATAATGTTTTTTCCCCTTACCTCTAGTAGCTTCAACTAAGTTGCAGTAATACTATCTAGAAGATCAAAGACATCTGGAAGTGATTACCTAGTTCTCACCTATTAATCAAGTAGCTCTTCATGTTGTGCTACGCTTAATCTTTTGCTTATGGTCCTTGTGGACATCTGCACATCTTTGAGCGTAGTGATGTCTAGTATAGATGCCATTAGTGCATTGAGTATTTCATTAATGTTGTTAGCAACCACCTCTACTATTCTCCCCTACCCTTGGTGTTGCATCACCAACACTGTTGGTCCCTCACCTTTCTTCAAGCATACCAAGAAGGTCATGGCATTCTTAGAAATTTCTGGGAGTGGTTTTTATTTTGTGAGAGATACCATGACTGCTTTAGCACTAGGATTCAACCTCGTGGACAACTGCATTATTTGGATCAAGAAAATAGATCCACCCCCTCCCATCAGGTTGACTATTTGGGCCACCTCATTTAGGTGACTCATCACTAGCCAGTACATAGATGGGTCCCCACCACTCATGCTTACTCATTGCTCTTGTTCTCTCAAAAGCCATTCTTAGTATTTGTGTAATCACTGGGCAATTGCAATTACATCCAACATAGTTGTTTAAGTGATCAATGAAGGTAGTGGCTACTACTCCTCTTCTTAAATAATTATTGTAGGGATTTTATCTTTCATCATCTCTACCCAATTAGCGATCGGAGCATGACTAACAACATCATTTGTATAACGAACTATCCCTCCCCTTCAATAAAGTTTTCTAATAAGGTATGAAAAGGGAAGTTTCTTTCTTCCACATTCATTCTCTTTAAATTACTTCTCTATCTCCAGATAGATCATCTGTGGAAGGTTGACAAGGAATCTCCCACTTAGAGCAATGCACACATAGGTATAAAAGGCAATGATCTTGCTAAGCCTCATCATGGGGTTTAGGTGAAAGGTCATCATCTTGTAGCACCATCAAACCGATTCCTTTTTTATGTTGGGGTCCACCTACATCAGACTCTCAGTGAGATTCATCCCAGTTTTTGGCAACCTAAGCACTTCAGCAATGGCTTGCACCAAGTAGGACATTGAGATGTCCTTGATTTTGATCATTGAACTGGCCTACCTATTTTTCTAGAATAAGAATGTCTCTCCCATGTACCACTCCCTAGTGGAAGTGATAATTGGCCACATGGGAGCAACTAAGGAGTCTGTGGGCCCCATAGGTAATTAATAGTTGATGGAAGTTAAGGATCAAAACCTGAAAAATTCTACCAAAGAATTTAAGTACATTATACAAAGACACTGAATCAAGATAATGAACACCAGCAGTGAGGTGAGTTATGAGCAACATAGACAAATGATGGAGAAGGTGGAATGGAATTCCAAATTGAGGTCATAAGAAGTCCCTTATGGATTTTTTCCTTAAATGACCTAAGAAGATCCATCCTTAGTCTAGACCAAAACCAACTGCTTTCAATGGCTTCACATCACCACTCTAAGACCAATCCATCCCTTCAAGACACAAGATTGCTCCCATAAAATAGCCATCACTCCATAAAGATAAGAAAAGAGAAGCAAGAAGTGAGAGAGGACCTTAGTTAGAGGGGACCTTTAGGCATGGGTAACATGTCTTTGTAGTCCCATAATCAACACTTGTAGCCTATTTATTTGTCTAAGGGGTGTGCTTTGAATTCCCATCATGTTTTATTTTTATTTTTTGTTTTTGTTGTGTTTTTTTTTTCTTTTTGGATGGAAATCACATCATGCAAAGACTTTATTCAACTTCCTGTTATTAATCAACATAGAATAGTAAGAAGTCTATAAAAACACTCATGCACTCGAGCAAGCAGAAGAGTACAAAGAGTATTGAGTCCCCTTGAAATCACACCCTATGTAAACCTTTAAATCCTTCCCAATTCTAGAAACTACCAAGGTCATAAATTTATTAAAAGTTTATTTAATGAAAAGGAACCTTCAACTTCCAAAATAAGAAAAATGATAGAGTTTGTGGATGGTTGGATGTCATGGAATCACTGCTTGTTCCATGAAAAAGAAACCATGTCTTAGCCATTGGTACAAAAATTAGAAAATAGAAACCAAACATTAGCAAACAAAACATTAAGCACAAACCACCATTAGTAATAACTACAGCACCACTATGCCCTATTGGGACAAAGCACGTTTATTAACAAAAATTAGAAAATCACACTAAAACAAAGTAAAATATATAAGAAAGTGTAAAATACTTAAGAAATATTTAAATGTACTAACAATGGTGTAAAACAAAAATGGGGTAAACTAGGAAAAAGTTTTTAAAAATCAAAAAGATGTAAAATAAATAATTTACAAAGATAAAAATTTGTAAAATAAAAAATACAAAAAGTAAGAAGCCACATATATGATTAGCATGGATGGCCATCTCCCCCATGATTGATTTGGAAGAAGAAGATCCAAAAAAATTAAGCGTGGCTACCCATCTATTAAGGTATTTGTTGCACTAGCTTACTTGGGCTCGTGGAAAAGCTTTATCTCTTGGATGTTAACTAATTACTTTTTGTTTGGGATTTTAGGTTTGTATATGATCATGGCCCCAAAAGAAAAAATTTCATCAATTATATAAGGCCCTTCCCACAATGTTTAGAATTTGGTTTGTTGAGATGCATGTGTGGGATTCTAGTAGAGAACCTTATCTCCCAATTGAAATTTTACTTTTCGTATTCTAAGATCATGACATTATTTGTTGAATGCCTTGTGTACTTCATTCAAAGGTAGTACTACCAATTGATTTTCTTCTAGCACATTAAGGTTGATCAGTCTTTCCTTTTATGCCAAACTTAGGTCAAGATCTAGATCATAGGTTGTTGAGACTATACATAGCTCAGATTGAATTGGGAGCATTGGAAGTTTCTCGCACACTAACTCATAAGCAGAGTAGCCAATAAGGAGTCTCCATGTTAAATGGTAGGCGCAAAGGACATCATTGAGTTTTGTGCTTTAGTCTCTCCTATATTTACTAATAGTTCTTGTTAGAATCTTTGTGATCTCCTTGTTAGTCACCTCCGCTTGACCATTGGCTTGGGGGTGATAAGGTGTTGTTAATTTATGTTCAACCCCTAAGTGTTGCACAATTTTTTGAAAATTGGCACCTATAAAATGAGTTTCATTGTCAGAAATTAATGCATGTGGCACCCCAAACATATTCACAACATTTTGTTGTACAAATCGAGTAGCAATGGATGATGTACAGTTAGTGATAGCTATTGCTTCTACCCAATTGGTACAGTAGTCAACATTGATGATTATATATGCCTTCCCGTTGGACATGGGTGTGATGGAACCCATGAAATATATGGCCCATCTGTCAACGGGTTCTAGTGGTTGAATCCACTATTGAGGACCCTCCATTCGTGTGGTCATCCCACCAT
>MNCI01014110.1:569099-586672 GCA_015680685.1 Gnetum montanum
CTCCTCTTTGTTATCCCATTGCAATCAAGACAAGTGATCAATGACCACATTCTCAGTCCCCTTTAGATTTACCATTATAAGATTGAATTCTTGCAATATCACTAGCCACCATATAACACAAGGGCTCACCATTGGCTTGTTCATGATGAAGTGGATGGCACTATTATCAGTGTGCACAAACATTTTATATCCAAGCACATAGTGCCTAAACTTTTCCAGAGCATACACTACCATCATTAGTTCTTTCTCCATGGTGGTGTAATTCAATTGTGCACCCACAATGCTTTGACTTGTGCATGGGATGTAATATGGATGTTTCATATCATCCAACTACATAAGCATAGCTCCCAAGGCATAGTTAGATGCATCCATCATGATATGGAATCGTCTGAACTAATCAGGTGCTTGTAGAATTGGAGTCTTTATTAGCTTCTATTTGAGTCTCTGGAATGCATTTTTGATATTTCTTGGTCCAGATGAAGGAAGCATCTTTCTTTGTCAGCTCAACCAATGGTTTCATGATCTTATAGAAATTCTCTATGAATCATCAGTAGTAACCAGTGTGTCCAAAGAATGACCAAACATTTTTAATAGTTTCTGGTTGATAGGTGATTCCTTGAATGATCCTTATCTTTTTAGGATCTACCTTAATCCCTTCTTGCAAAATTCAGTGCCCCAATACAATGCCCTCTTAGACCATGAGATGGCTCTTTTGCCAATTGACCCATAGATTTGTTTCCACACATCTTTTTAGTGCTTGCTCAAGGCAGTCCATAGCTTGCTCGAATGTAGCATCATAAGTGGAGAAGTCATCCATGAAGACTTCCACTATGCTACCTATTTTCTACTAAAAGATACTTAAGACCAGATGTTGGAAACTAGCAAGAGAATTACATAGACCAAAAGGCATCTTGCAATATGCAAAGATCCCTCAAGGACTTGTGAATGTTGTTTTGGCTTGATCTTCTAGCGCAATCTAGATTTGGTTATATCCACTATAACCATCCAAAAAATTATAATAGCAATGCCCTGATATGGTGCCCAACACCTAATCAATGAATGGAAATGGAAAATGATCTTTGAATGTTGCCATATTTAACAGTCTAAAGTTGGTACAAACTTGCCATCACCACCTCTCTTTGGCACTATCATGAGTGGGCTAACCCACTCACTAGCCAAAATGGGGTAGATGAACCCTGCCTTAAGGAGTTGCTCAATCTCCTCTTTGGCAATTTTCTTCAATTTTGGATTCAATTGCCATCATGTTTGCCTCCTTGACTTCATGGATGAATTAGTGTAAATGCAATGCTAGCATATTTGTGGATCAATTCCAGTGAGTTCTAAATATGACCAAGAAAAGACTATTCGCCATTTGTTGACCACTTTCAACAGTTTTGCTTTCTAATCAAGAGAAAGTTTAGCATTAAGTATGACTAGCTTGCCATTTTTCAAGAATGCATATTCTAGGTCAACAGGTAGAGTTTTCAACTCTAGGGGCTCTTGTTTAAAATTCTCAAGGATCTCCAACTCTTCCCAATTGGTATCAGCATTTTCATCATCAAAGAGTTGGTGATGAACTTGCTCTAGTTCATCCATGCTTGTGACATAAGTGCATGTCTACCTCTCAATAGGTTCCATGCATATTGTGCTACTATTAGAATTAGCGATCAACCACTAGGTGCCCTCTTGTTTTGTGGCTGCTGCATATACACACCTTTGAATATTTGCCTCATGTGCACATTTCTTGCATGTAAAAATAGATGTTTGTTTTAGGGACTAGAGTCTTTGCACATAATTACACCCTATATCACTATACGTGATGCATAGAATTCATCTTTTCTTGATCTTTCCAAATGCATTTTCCTTTGATATCTCTAGGAAAAGATCTTTGATGTCCATTCTTGCATCAATAGTGCTTAAACATGGCCTTCCCATAATGATTGGAAAGTCCCCCTTACAATTCTCAACCTTGATTACTAAAAAATTGGTAGGATAAGATCACCCATAGACAGTGGTCACAATGTCTTCTACTAGTCCCAATGAAATAGTGACAGACTAATCTATCAATTCCAATCTAATATTGCTTTTCTTAAGAGGTGGCATGTTCCAAGCAATATACATCTCATGAGATATTAAGTTCACATTGGAATTGAAATTAAGAAGAGCTTTACCTGGTTCATTCCTAGCAATTTGTAAATAAATAAGGGGACTCCTAGGGTCAGCTAATTTCCTAGAAAGGTTTCCAACCTAGATTCAATCAAATATAGCATAGATGAGCATAATAGTATGGATTTTAGATGACATTTGATTTGAAGGGAACCAGATGGAATGGTTTATAGAGGCTAAGGTAGGAGTAGGATTACCAATTGCCTGAGTCTATGAGAGCTTAGTAGGGCTATTGGTTTAAAATAATGGTCTTTTACAAGCATGAGATTTCAAATCCCTCGATTCATAAACCGATTGTAGATTGATGGTCCTAGTAGCATTGCATTGTTGCGACTAGGCTAGAAGTTCACCCTACATGCATGGAGCATGCGGTAGTTGCCTTGAGGGTGGAGGAACAAGTGTAGAAACAGAAGGAGGATAAAGATAAAATGTGGAATCCCTCCTAGAAAGTGAAGACTAAGCTTTTTAGTATTCATAAGGATGGTAATGGTGTTGGAAAGGAGAAATATGACTAGAAAAGTCACATGGAGATAGGGGTTGTTGAACGTAATACCCATATGAATCTGATTACCTGTAAGGGTACTGTTGCCTTAGTGGTGGCATCCCCCATGATTTTGGTTGGTGCCACTATTGACATTGCTCATACAGTTGTGCTAGAGTTCCACAATATTATCGCTGATGGAACTACATGGGATTGCCTTAGGATAAGGCAACCTTCTAGGTGTTTGCCTTTTTGCTAGTCCTAGATTTAGAGCATACATCCCAAACTCTTATAAGGGTGACACAATGGTGCAACATCCCTTAGATTGTTCATATTGGCATATGTCACACCCACCATCATCATCTGATTCAATTTTTACAACTCCATCTACTACAGCAATCTTGCCCTTACCCCTTTAGTAAGCACATTCATCTTTTTTTTGCCTCCTACGATTACAATTACTACTCTGCTCTCTTGATTCTTTAGTAATATTCAAAGTAGTTTGAAATTTTTCATCCAATGAATCCTACATTTTATCCACCTTTGTTGATAATTTAAACATATATTTTTGGATTAGCAAGGTCTTCCTATTTACCATCTCATCAAGTGGTAATCCCTCCTCATTATCACAAAATCGAATCTTCCTTTTTCTTATGAAAATATCCCTATTGTATTCTTCTACACTTTTGCATTTTCTCAAATCTCCTTCTTTTACTACCTACTTAATTAGCCTTTGAATCTTATGGGATCTAAGTTTGGATGGTCTCCCTTGGGCATAGACCCCAAGAGTTATCCTCATGTTTTATCTAAGTTTATCTATGATATGGCAAAGTTGTTCTCGCTAAGAATAACCATGGCTAGGGCATCAGTGTATGAGAGAATAGTATCTACCCATGATGATGTCCAAGGGTTCATGGTTTCCTTACTTCAATCTTTGGATTTTTCTTCTTAGATTAGACACTTTGAAGTATGTCTGATACTTATCATTAAATAACTCTAGCATTGTACTCCACCTACGAATGAATTCCGACTCCAAGGACCAATACTAACTTTCTACTTCCTTAATGAGTATCCTAGGAAATATCTTTAGTTTCTGCCAATCATTTTTAATATTTTGTAAGGCACAAGCATCATGAAAATCTTGAAGATGTGTCTGTGGATCAGAATTATACCCCCCTCCCCCCCCCCAAAAAAATTGGGAATATTATTCATATCAAGTCATCTAATCCAACTATCTTTCACATGCCTAGTTGGAATTTTTATAGCCTCTATAATATTTAGCATGCTTTGAGTCACCAGAAAAGGCTCATCATCATCATTATTTCGATGATGTCCTTTGCTACCCTTTCAATCATGGTGGGCCTAGCGATCATCATTATTATCCCATCGTTCACCTCCATCACAATTGTTCTTTCTACAACATTTTTCAGAATCAAAAGAGGAAGAAAAATATGCAAAGGAAGAGGGTGAAGAGGAAGGAGGACTACCACCACCATGGTATCTGCCAACTCCTCTTCAGTTGTCACATCCATGTTCATCAGTTTTCTTATCCTCTTGACCCTTGTTTGAGCCCTTGCCTTGACTACCATTCTTACCTGAACTTGGATTGTTGATAGTAGAGTGCAAATTCAGGGTCAAACTCCCATCACCAATAATAAGGGGTGGATAATATTCATGTTAAGAATCCTCAAAGGGAGGATCCTCATTATCATTTTGATTTATCAAGAACAAGGGATTAGTGAAGCATTTCTCCTTCACAAACTCATGGTGCTTCTCCTGGTGTCAATCTCTCCTATGTTGTGTTTCAATGGGATGATAGTCTTAATAGTCATAACCATGCATAACATACTCCTCTTAAAGATCTTGGATGACTAACCTCCTAAGAGTTTGAAGTAGCATCCCAAGCATAGATCAATTGGAAGGAATTACAATGTCGCCTTCCATATCATGCCATCACAGTTGTTCATCCTGATGTAGGATGAAGGTGAAATCAAATACATACTCATCTAGATGAGTATACACCATCTTGTATTCTTGAGGGATTGGCAATTTAGTATCATCACACCTATGAGAAAAAGACATTTTTAATACAAATAGGCTATCAGTGTGGTTATGTGATTATATTATTTGTAAGAATGATTTTGACCGTAGCATTCATCCAACGATGTTAATGATGTTAACTAAACCTAGATAGCACACATTTCAATAAAAAGAGTCCCAGGAAATAGTGCCAATGATGAGTGGTTAAGTACCCCTATGCTCAACCATACATATCACAAAGTTTTTGTGCATAATTCAGTCGAATTCCATAGACTTTATGTCTCCTAGTACACTAGTCTTCTAGAAAGTGAACTTTGCCCTAATAGTCATTCATTGTCTTCCCAATTACACTTGTGAGGTACAAAGGTATGGTTAAGTGTAATCAAGGCACCTAATCTTTATTATTTTATGTTTTATGTTCCTAGTGCTTGAAATAGAGAAATTAAGTAATTTAATAACTAATTTAATTTAGCTAATTAACTAATCTCTAACTAGTTCGAACACAAGCATTCGATCCCACTTTCCGTACATGTCCTAAAGCCATGTATCACTAGTAGGGTTACCAAGCACTATGCTACAAGGTAAACCAAGTAATAATTCTACTAATTTTTATATAAGTATCCAAGTTTTTATTGTAAAATGCACCAATTTATATAATTCACATAATATGGCAATCAAAGTTAGTCAATTAGTAGTGACTAAATAAAATTCCATACTTCAAAAAACTTAATCTCATTTTTTTCACTCAAGAACGAGTTTTCAGTCAGTCATGAGGGTATGATGAAATGTCAATAAAACAACTACATTGATTTAGCCCCATCAATGCATCCCCATTGATGCATCTCAAGATGCATTGATGCAAGTACATCAATGCTGATGTAGGGGCTTCCTATATAAATGTGTACACTCCTCACATTTATGGCATCTTTAGGTTATTCTCTTAGCCAAACTCTTGTAGTTTTTCTCCATAAAAGTTAGAATATTTTTCCTTCTAAATATCTATAGTGTGAATTCAAGTGATCATACAGCATTTTATTTTAATGCATATGTACCTAAACACATTTGCATGAATGGAAATAAAAGTGAGATTTCTTCTATCCATTGTAGCACTGGGATTAGCATAACTTTACTTTCCAGCAATTTACTTTACATGAAATTTACTTTCTTATTATATAGTAATTAATATTATTGTTTGTAAGTAATGTGAGTATGACCACTTCGAGTAGAATATATTAACACTTAGTAATCCTAGCAATGAATACTTGGTACACCCAATAGTATATACTTTGTAACTTAGCAGTGTTAGTATATGTTTAGGATGTGTAGAGAAAGTAGAAATAGATACTCCACATTAAGGCTAGTAAATTAATTAAGTAATTAATTAGTTGGTTAATTTAAATATTAAATATTTATTTACTTAATCATTTTGAAAGTAGGAAAAATAATAAAAAGTATAAAAATAAATATTTTATACCTCAAACACACTTAACTATACGTGGGGATTAACACAAGTGTTGATTGGAAATACAACAATTGATGATTACGTAGTTCACCATCTAGGAATATTAGTCACTTAGGTAAATAAAGTCCACAGAATTTGACTAGATTGTGTGTACACGCTAGTGATTCATATAGCTAGGCATAGAAAATACCTTATGCTCATCACTTTACAACAAAAAACCAAAGTACAAGGACAACATAACCCTAGTTAATGCCACTTTGTACAGAAGCATGATTAGAGTACTTAGATTTCAGTATTGTACAAGACCATATCCAAAATTTGTCATCTCTCTTCTATCAATTTTTATGGAAGAGCCTACACAATCTCATCTTAATGATTTCATTCATGTATTAAGAAATGTAAATGGTAATATAGTAGAGAAGGATAGAAAGTCTACATCATCATAGTAGAGAAGATTGATAATATCATGCTTATTTAGATGTTGATTGAGGAGGAGATCACAATGATAGAAAGTCTACATCAAGAGTAATAATATTTCATGGAAATAATGCTATATACTAAAAATCAAGAAAGAAAACATTTATTAATCTTTCAACTTGTGAAAAAAAAAATTATTACCATGATAGAATGGACTCAACACATCCTATAGATAAAGAAACTTATAAATCATATTGGTTTTCATGTAAAACTTATTATGAATTTATATTATGATAATACTTCAGTCATATAACTCTTAGGTGAAAATGTTCTTCATAAAAAATCAAAGCATATTAATATAAAATAATAATTTCTCAAGTAAAAAGTAAATAAGGGTAATATCACACAATTAAATCTTACTGAAGTAAATACCAATTAAGATCTAGAAAACCAATAATATTTACTTCTACCAATTACTTCTACCAATTACTGAAGTAAATATTTTTGGTTTTCTAGATCTTAATTGGTAATATCACACAATTAAATCTTAAAAAAGTAAATACTAATGAACAATTGGTAGACTTACACACCAAATTTCTTCATTATAGGCATGAGCATCCTTGCAACAATATAGGCATCAAGAAAATAACAAGAAAATATTAAAAAGCATTGCATACTAAGAAGAAACTATTAAAAATAGTATACAATGCCACTATGTACATCAAGACAAAAGTGTTCAAATATTTTTATTTATTTATTAAGTTGATAAGCATATGTAATCTATTTTTATCCTAAATCATATTTATTTGCATAAATTTCTTTCTTTTTATTATGATGAACAAATTCTCAAATTTCCTATAAATTATAAGATATTACATGGATGTCATGACCTATTTTCAATGCAATAAAGCATTTGTTACAAATTTCCTATAATAATTATCTTGTCTCTGAAACTATTCACATTCCTTAAAGCATTTGTTATAATACCATTAACAATTCTTATTACTCCCAAACTAGTTTTCAGCATCATTTCATCAATCCAAGTCAATATCATCAATAATCATCTTAACTATCCATCATTCAAACTCAACATGTTCTATATTTGATTTAGCATTTTCATTACTACACTTCAATTTTAATTTTTCTTCAAGTTTCCAATATCATAGTCATCTAGTTCAAAAGTTCAAAGATCGCCTATAAGTTTGATCTAATCCACCATTTTTACCAAGGAAAAAATTCAAATGTCTTCATTCTAGACATTAGAAAATTTTGACCACAACTCATGGTCAAGTCATGGTATTATAGGTTTTCAAACAACAAGTCCATCACAACTCATGATAATGCTAAGAACTTTTTTTGTTAGACCATGAACTATGCTCAACTCATAGTAAAATACCATGGTCATGATCAGTTCATAGTGTTAACCACAATTTGTGATTATATCATAGTTGATATAAAGTCATCAATTACAACTCATGGTTGCTTTATCATTCAGAAATCTTTCAAGGAAATTTTATCATTATTCATGGTAATCTCATGATGCATTAACCACAACTTATGATAAATGTTTAGATAAGGTAAATTTATCATGACTCATGGTGAATTTGTGAAATAGTAACTACAACTCATGGTAAAGTTGTAATATCCTCAGAAAATTTTAATCCTCATTTTCAGCTACACCACAACTCGTGTAATGATACATAACTCGTGGTATCCCAAATGATGACTCATGGTCAAGTTGTGACAAATCATGGTTATTAAAAATTAGATTTTTTACAAATCCTAAAGTATTAAGATATAATTTTTTAAGAAAATAGTGACAATTGTCTTCCTAGTCATATTTGTAGTGGACTGACAATGTATAGTTAAATATGACTAAGGCATATGATCAATGATGTTAGTTGACCCCTATTAAGTCAAAGTAAAAAATAATTTATGTTAAGGCTAACTATAAGTGCAAGTAAAAATAAATTCCTAAACTATCCTAGGGTAATTAGTGTCAATTCCACAACCTTCCATCATGTTCCTATATATTTGTATTTGCAAAGTTTTATGATGCTTAGATCATAAGATCTAGAAAACCAAAAATACATTGATGACTATCACAACATAAATTAAAAAAAATAAAAGTTGAAACACACCATGAATATTATAGTGTTTACAGTGTTACTCCCATACATCACATCTAAATCACAAATAGAAATAAATAGAGAAAAATAAAGTTAAACAATGTATCTTTGTCATTGTGTTCCACATATTCTATACTAGAGAGAACTAGAATAAACACTTATATAGGTTAAGGAAAATGATCATGTCAATAGCATGAATAGCTATAATGAGTAATGAAAAGAAGTAAATAATTACATTATTAATAAAAAAACTTTAACTAACAAGCATTGACACCATGATAGTGTACTATAGATATACATGATGTTATAATATAAACTTTGTTTAACATGTTGAGCTTAATAAAATACATCAAGTCTTGAACACCACCCCTTAAGCTTAACATGCAAATTAAGAATATTTCTTTATTATCTAAAACCAATTTCATGATATTTATAAAATAAATAACAAAATAAAAACATCACTTCATTACTAGTTTCCCCTAGATTAAAGAATTATACACAAAATTAATGGTTATGGACTAATGCTCTAAAGTGGAATTTCCTTTAAAAGAATTCATTTTATAAGGAACATCATATGACCACAAAAAACTATTTGTTATATCTCTATTTAGTAAACCTAATTGTATTATAAATATAATATGTAAAAAAAAATTCTTTTCTAAACTAATGTTATAAATTATTTTGGTCATTTTTAAATGATTCTTGAAATGCAAGGAAAATGACTAAAGATATCAAGGGTAATTATCTTATTCAAAATATTCTACAGCATAATCAAATATCAAACCACAAAAAGAAATACATGCTTATCATGAAAAATTAAAAGTTAAATAACTTTACCTTTTGACATAAGAGGTTATAGGTAAGAAATTAAAAACAAAGAAGTTTAATAACTTGAACCATTAATCACTATATAAGTCTATATCTTCTTTCATCAAATTATCAAAAAATTTAATGATGTTTTAGGATTCAATTCTAGAACAAAATCCTTCACCATGGACTCTTCAAAAGCTATAGGAATTTTAGAGGATGGTGGTGGAACATCTTCAACTAATTCTTTCATATCTTGGCCAGAAAACATTTTCTAAATCTCAACTTGAACTTCATTATAAGCTGCCATAAGTGATAGTGGTGTCACAATGTTAATAGGTTGAAGCTCATAGCCCTTGGCTAAGGTAGACTTTAGTAATTCCTTATAGTGAGTTATAAAGTTTTAATTCACAACCTATGCCAATAGTGCATTTATCTTCTCCTCCTTTTCCCTGGGATCATTCATGATTCACATAGCATCTCGAATGTGGGCTAGAGTGAGAACATCCTAGGGATAAGGCATTGTCGGGAATAGCTCCTTCATGTTAACAAACCAAGCAATGAAAAGTTTATGCCCCACATTGAACACCTTGACTACATTCTAAAGATCCTAATAGTCATTCATCCTTTTGGCTAGCTTCACAGCAATGGATCCCTGATTGGTGAATCATGCCTTAAGAATCTCAAGTTCAGCATTAGTAATCTCAAGCTTTTTCTTGGTCTCCTTATGGATTTTGAACTCTACCTCGTATAGAAAGTACGAGATAGCGACTTGCTTCTCCAAGTTTGACCTTGACTATCCAATAGTTAACATTGCCAGATTTATAATAATAGAGATTAGCAAGCTTCATAGACTCCATCATCTCCTTAATCTATAGCCCTTTCATGCAGATTTCTACTTTGTTGTAGTCATTAAGCCCATCAAAGATAGGCTTCTAGATATCACCTCCTTTCCTGAGCTACTGGAGGGCCTCATTGACTATTTCCTTTCCCATCTAGATGTATTTTTCATTGATTTATTTCTATAGACTAACCTAATCTCTGTAATGGTTTTTGACTCTCTCAAATTTGAGAGCCTCATTCTTCTAAGCGGCTATCTTTATCGCAAATATTTGAAGAAGAGCTTGGACTTCCTCCATGAAGAGATTTCTATTTTTAGCTATCAATCTCCTTAGTTTAGTGTTCACTTTGGCTAGCTTCTCCTACTGTTGATGGATAAATTCTTGCATGTCCTACTTCTACACATCAACATTTCATAAGCAATGATTCTCATGGCACATCTAGACCAAGTCCTTCTAAAAGGTGTATGTCTTGGCATTGGCCATAGACTAGTCAAATATGGTTGTCTTCTTTTCATTCTCAACCTATTTGAGCCTATCCTAAAGTTATTATAAAGCTTCATCACATGTCAGCGTAAGATTGAGAAATGCAGGATTGACGAGGCGAGCTCTTAATTTTGCAATCTTCATAGTTAAGCATTGATTCTAAGCTTGGGCTACTTCAAGTTACTCCTTCAATATCATACACTTGCCCCTCACTTGAAGCAACTCAAACTGGGTTGCTGTGATGGTGTCCAGAAGATCAAAGATATTTGGAATTGGTTGCCTGGTTTCCACCAGCCAGTCCATGAACTCTTTGTGCTGGTCTACACTTAATTTTTCACTAACTATTCATGCAAACATCTATACATCTTTGAGTGCAAAAACATCTGGTACAAACATTGTAGATGCATTTAAGGCCTTGGCAATTCTATTAGCAACCATATTTGCTACCATCTCCTACCCATGGTGCTACATCACCAAGACAATTGCCCCCTCATCCTCCTTCAAAAACACTAAAAAAGTAGCGATATTCTTAGAGATTTTTGGGAATTGCTACTATTGATAGACAAATAAAGTTACCTCTTAGAAATTAAGATTCAATCTCATGGGTAGCTATGTTCTTTGGGCTAAGAAAATTGGTCCATCTCCCTCTAGCTAACTAATGGTTTTCATTGAGATGACTCATTGCTGAGCAATACATAGATGGATCACCACCACTTATTCCTACTCCTTGCTCTTGCTCACACAAGAGCTGTCTCACGCTTGCACTTAAGGATAGCATGGGCCTTCGACATTGTTTCATGAGTGGGTAGCTAAGGTGGTGCTCACTGCTCCTCTTCTTGAATGATCTTGGCAAGCACCTTATCTTTCATCATCTCTGCCCAAGAAGTGGATGGAGCACATCAGACAATTTCATTAGTATAGCATGTTATGCCTATCCTCTTGGATAATTTTTTAATGAGGCATGGCAACAGGAGTGCCTTCCTTCCACGTTCATTTTTATAAATCACTTCTCTATCTCAAGATAGATTAGCCATGGAAGGTTGATGAGGAATCGACCACTTAGAGCAGCTCACGCACAAGCAATGAAAGCGGTGATCTTGCTTGGCCTCACCATTGGATTAAGGTGCAAGGCCATAATATTAAAGTATGAACACTCTACCATGGTGAAAATGCCAAACTCCTTACGATTGACTCTATAACACCATTTTGTCCATACTTTCTTAACGTCAAGATTTGGCTACATAGAAAATTCTATAAGGTTGGCCCTATTTTTTCTTGACCCAACAATCTCTGCGATGCTTTTCACTGAGTTATACATTGAAATGTCCTTGATTTTGACTATTGAACAATCTACCGATTATTCCAGAAGAGATATGTCTCTCCCATGTACCACTCCCTACTAGAAGTGATTGTGGACAACATGGAGATTTTTGCAGCCGAGCTTTGATATCTAGCAATGCAAACTCCAAGAAAGGTCCAAAGTTTAATTCTTAAAGTACCAATTTCTAGACCTTCATGTTTGTAATCAGCCTTAGGTAGGCTTCTATCAAGGTCACCTCAAGGTTCGATCGAGGCTTGGGTGCCTCATCTCAATGAGACTATTATATTGCCATAGCTTCTTTGGAAATCTATCAGACAAATTCCACTTTGGGATCCTCCCAAAGAGGTCCCATTGCATAGGTTGCTACCTACTCATGGGCCCATTCTTGGCCCCTTCCCATTCTTGGCCATTTTTCCCTTAGTTGGATGATCCTCATTCCTCTGTGTGTTTTCCCTTAGGTGCCATCTACAGTCACAACATAATCAGGGATTAGCATTCAACGTGTAACTTATAATATTTAAATATCTTTTCATTTGGTGATTACACTTTAGATTAAGTTTAGACCATGTCAGATTGATTATTTTATTATTATTTTAATGATTTTAAACTTAGAATGTTACCAGAGATTGTTGGAAGTGTTTAACTCTTCAAATTTGATGTTTTAATGTTGGCTTTTTTGTTAAACCTTTGTGGGAGTTAAAAATTTTCTAAAAATAATTTCATCAAAAACTTAAGGTTTGTAGCCCCCACAACAAAGAACTTACCTTTGGTAGCTACAGGGTTAAAGAATGGAGTGAATTGGATAATCAATTAGGAAGACAATGCCCTTGGAAGGTTCTTAGCTCTAAAAAATTCAAAAAATCCCTCCTCATTTATGAGAAAATGTGAAAATCACTAAGTGTTCATGCCTATTTATTGGTAGGTGGACCCCTACGTCAACGGGTACCCATCTACAAAGCCTATGCCTAAAATTTTCACTTTAAATATCTTGAAAAATATGAAGAGGTTTCTTATAAAATTGGTATTTGTAGAGAACTAGAAAAGCTATGAACATGATGAAAACATTAGAAGAGGGCTTTAAAGTACAAAAAATTTAGAAAATTGAAGAATGAAATTTTATGGAGAAAATGCCTTAAGTAATGCACAATTAGATGCATCAATGGACCACATGAAAGATTTGATTGCCAAAATGCCTAAGGATAAGGAAATTAACTATCCCAACCAAGAGATATGCAAGTGCATCCTCCCCATGGTAGACTTATGCCCTTTTTTCCCTTGCATAACCTCAACTAAGGAGTTTGTGAACCCCACAGTTGATCAATGATGATGAAAAGTTAAGGACCAAATCTAGAAGAATCATTCTAAGAATTTCAACACATCAAACCAAGACACTGAACAAAAACATGAAAATTGACAGTGAGGTGAGTAATGGAAAGCATTAATGGATGAGAGAGGAAGTGAAATGGAGTTTCTAATCATGGTCACATGAAGTCCCTTGTAAATTATATGGTAAATAATGCAATAAAGTCCATCCTTAGTCCAAATCAAAACCAACCACTTTTAGTGACTTTGCATTGCCACTCTAAGATTGGTCCACCCCCTCAAGACACAAGAATGCTCCCATAGATTAATCATCATTCCTTAGTTGAGAAGAAAAAAGTAGGAAGTGAGAAAGGACCTTAGGTAGAGGGGATATTTAGGCATGGATAACATATCTTTCTAGTCCCATAACTAGTGCTTGTGGCATGTTATTTTATCTAAGGAATGTTCCCATCATCATCATTTTTTTTGAATTTTATGTTTTTAAGGATTTTTGGATGGGAACCACACCATGCAAAGACTTATTCAGCTTCCTATTATTGGTCAACATAAAATGATAAGAAATCCATGAAAACATGTATGCACTCAAGTAAGTAGAGAGGTATAAATAGCTTTGAATCTCCTTGAAGTCACATCCTATTCAAACCTTTCAAACTTTCCCAAGTTTGGAAACTACCAAGGTCACAAGTTCATTAAAGGCTTATTAATGAAAAAGAGATCTCATATTTCTAAAATACGAAAAACTATACAGCTTGTGGATGGGTGGATGAGGTGGACTCATTGTTTATTCCATGAAAAAGAAACTTTTCTTAGTCATTAGTCATCAAAATTCAAAAATAGAAACCAAACATTAGCAATCAAAAATAGTAAGTACAAACCACCATTAGCAAACAGCTACAACATCACTATGTCCTGTTGGCAACAAAGCACTTTTATTAGCAAAATAATAAGAAAATTCTTCCACAATAAAGTAAAACATAAAAGAAATTGTAAAATATCCAAGAAAGATAAAACATACTAATGATGTTGTAAAATAAAAATTAGAAAAATAACAAAGTGTAAAAGCAACAATGTAAAAAAAAAAGGTAGAAAAACTGAGTCACTTAACAATTAACATGGATGGCAATCTTCCTAATGAGTGAGTTCAGAGCAGGAGATTCAAAAAATTGAGCATGGATGTCCATCTGATGAGGTGTTGCTCTCACTAGCTTACTTAGGCTCATGGAAAGTTTTGAGTTGTTGCACGTTGACCAATTGCTTCTTGTTTGGGATCTCAAGTTTGTAAATTAACATGGCCCCAAAAGGACAGGTGTCATAAATGATGTAAGGCTCTTCTCACAATGTTTGAAACTTTGTTCATTGAGATACATGTGTGAGGTTCTAGTAAAGGATCTTGTCTCCAGGTTGAAATTTAACTTTCCTAATCCTAAGGTCATGAAAATTTTTGTTGAATGCCTTATGCACTTCATTCAAGGACAATGCCACCAATCAACTCTCATCTAGCACATTTGATGGGATGTAATCTCGCATCGCCCGCGATATCGCGTCTTCCCCTACGATATCGCGTATGCAATATCGCAGCGCACCGTCAAATCTATAAATAAGAGGTTGCTCTCCCTTGTTTCTCCATCTAGATCTAGACCCTTAGCAAAACTCTAGTAGTTTTACCTCTCTAAAGATAGAATAATTTCCATGTAGCCGCAGTAGGAGTATCAAAGTGAATGGATCTTTATTTGAGAAAATATTGTACTTGAGCACAAGTTTGTGTACGGAAATAAAGATGAACTTTTGGATAAACCTTGCAATGCATGGACTAAGCTAAATAGGACTTTAATTATTGTTATTTATTGTTCATCATTTAAATGCTTTATAAGTTAATTAAATCTCTCTCAACCCTTCTCTCATAGTTAAGTGCATTCAATACGACCACTTCGAGCACGTGCGTTACACTTGGTAATCCCAGTAACGAATAGCGTTTGGTAATCCTAGAAGGTTGCAACGGATACTGATGCTAGGCATTAGAACTTAGTTAAAATTAGTTACTTAGTCTCTTCACCCTTTCCTCTCATTAGCATAGGCGATAAAAGATAAAAGACATAAAAATCACATACCTCAGACTTACTTAACTATACAACTGTGACAAATACAAGTAAGTCTAGGAAGACAACGAATGATTAACCTTAAGTGTTCCATAAGGTGTGTAGGCACTTCATCTGTGGAGTTCGACCGAATCGTGCGTGTAACGCTCGTACTTGTATGGTTGAGTGTAGGGGTACCTTGCCACTCATCATTGGTGCCGTTGCGAGGGACTAAGTTGTTTGTGTGCTAAGTAGAACATAGGAAATCATCCACATCGTTGGGAAGCTTAAACAAACCCTTAGGGTTAATCAGAAGAAAATTTAAATAACGGTCAATAGCACACCAACAAGATAACAATGTCTTCTTCTTCTCATAAAAGCACTTCACCACCTAGGGATCACACAAGAGACAGTTGACGATCTAACATACATAACCAAGAACTGCTAGTTCCTCAACAGTATCAGGTAGTGTATACTCATCATGATGAGTATATACCCAATTTTACCTTTATCCTCCATCAGGATGAACAATTGCATTGGTGAGACTTGCAAAGTAACATAGTGTTACCTCCAGATTAGGCAGTCCCCACCGTGCTTCTTCGTGCTCTTTCACAGATAAGCATGATGTAGCTATACACTGAATACATTGCAGAAGATTATGACACAAGGGATTACCATCCCACAGCAGCGCAACGTTTAAGGGACTCGAGGTAGGAGAGCTACCATACATCGTTGAAGGGTAAGGGGTCCCATAACAGTTCACCCATCATAAATGAAATCAAGGGTGGTGAACCTATTTCAATAGGTTCTCCATGAAATGATGTTCCCCATCCTAACGGGGTATCAGAACCTACACTCCATGATACACAACCCTGGTTCTGATCCCCATAAACACCAAGTGTTCAATGAGGGAACACAAACACATGACAAAGGCAAGAATTTTGATCATCATCACGATCGGGGTCGTAGCCACCAAAGAGAAGGTAAGAAACATCGTCATGGCGATGGTTTCCCTTCTTCTTCCCCTTCATCACATCATTCACCCTCTCCTTCCACATTAGGATGCAGTCATGAAGAGCATAACGGTGAGGATAAGGATAAGCAACATGAGAACCCTCGACGAGAGAGTTGAGAGCAAGGATGAGGGCATTCNCAACATGAGAACCCTCAACAAGAGAGTTGAGAGCAAGGATGAGGGCATTCTATAGAGCCAAGGCATAGAAGGGAAAGTAGGGAACCACGTAGGCCTCATAGATGTCATGAGAGAGATGATCATGATGAACCCCTACTTTCCACCCAAAGTATGTTAGATATTACGGAGGCCGTTAGAATACCTACAAGGCACCAAAAAGATAGCCGGATCAAGCGACTAAACATGAATAATATCCCATGGTTCGAAGGGGGATACAACGCTGATCCGCATAACCACTTACAGGCATTCCACGATGCCTGTGCCTTGCTGATATTGAGAATGAGTGGTAGAAGTTAAAGTTGTTTCCTAGGACACTCATAAAAGAAGCAGAGAGTTGGTACCGGTTCTTAGAGCCGGAAACCATTAGGAGGTGGAATACAATGCTAGATTTATTTAACAATAAATACCAAACGTACTCTAGAGTGTCCAACTTGCATAAGCAGATCCAAGGATGGAAGCAAGGTAATCACAAACCCTTGGATGCTGCCATGGGCCGATATTATGCATTACTACATCGTTGCCCGGGCCATGGTTACGCATAACAGGATCAACTACACCACCTCGTAGATGGGCTAAGACACGAAACTAGGAGAACCCTTGGGACATATGCCCAAGGAAGATTATCTGAACTTAGGTCCCACGAAGTTGATATATTGTTGGAGCAAGTAGCTAAAGAAGAAGGGGAGCTATGGAGAAGAGAAAGCGCAGAAGAGTATAACAGCGATCCTTCCCTCCGAAAGAGGGGAGTGAGATTCTGTGAGGAAGAGGATGAGTCACCACTTGAAGAGTTGGTGAATCGAAAAACCTTGCCACTTCAAAAATTAACAATAGAAGT